>CAUYRT010016347.1:0-44088 GCA_963574885.1 Lepilemur ruficaudatus | reverse complement strand
AAAGAAATTAATTGGACAACTAAAAATACATAGAAAAAATGATCTGGGCATGGTGGCGCATGCCTGTAGTCCCAGCTACTTGGGAGGCTGAGGCAGAAGGATCACTTGAGCCCAGGAGTTTGAGGTTGCTGTGAGCTAGGCTGACGCCACGGCACTCTAGCCTGGGCAACAGAGTGAGACTCTGTCTCAAAAGAAAAAGAAATCTCTGGGTCAGACAGATTTTATAACCTATACTTTACTTCCTTGTGTTTTGATAATGAAAGAATTTTGAGAAATTACATCCCTAAACTTGCCTAAACTGGAAGTGAAAGTATGGAAGAAGGGAGATGTCATGCATGGATTTCTTTTCTTAGTTCTTACAACTGTTTGTTCAAAGCATTGGAACATTGATGGAACACAGGCAAGGTAGGAGAAAGGGATCTGAACGGTGCTGCTATTTGTTGGGAGGCAGTACAGCCTAGTGATGAATACCATCTCCTACAGGGGTGGATTGTGGCTATTTGTATTGGCAGGATAGACAAGCAGTAAAGTGTTAACTTTTTTCCTTCACTATAACATGTATGCACATACACATAATGGTTTGTTTTATGTAAAATATAAAATTACTATTTCATAGATAAGATTCAGGAAAACTTTGCTAGGATGTGGGTGTACATAAGAGTTGAGAATATCAGGATCATTTATTGGCCTTTTGTAACAGATAGTACTGGGCTAGGGGCTTTTACATAAGTAGTTTCATTTATTTTTCGGGTGCGGAACCTATGGCCTTCTGATTTCAAGATTGTGCTTTTTTTAAGCACCAAAGGAGGCAAGAAAAGCTTCATCTTTCTGTGCTGCACCCCTTTTAATGAAAGGATTTGTTCTGTAAAATTTGGATTCGGTCAAAAGGCTGCACTTAAGGACCTAGAAAGCCACATGTGGCCTTCAGGCTGCAGGTTCCCCACCCCTGCTAGGAAGTACTTTCATGAGGCCCATTTTTATGAATGAGAAAGTTGAAGTTCAAGTTCATTATGGGGTTTGTATTTGCGCTGTAGTCCGACTCCAGTACCTGTGCTCTTTTACCCTACACACTGTTGCCCCTTTTATTGTTTGGAGACATTGTTGGGATCGATTCAGTTGAAGAAAATAAATAAAGCCAAACTGCTTGAACTCAGAAGTTGTTTGGGGATTGAAAGAACCTTTATGTGTTTGAAAGAAGCCTAGACCCAAGGTCAGAAGACTTGGGTTCTGGTCCCAGCACTATTCCTTGACAGCTCAGAGCCCTGAGCAAGTCTTCACCTCTCTGAGCCTCTGTGGCCTTGTTTGTAAAGCAGAAGTGGCCTCTTCTACACTGAGTGAGAGTGATACACGCAGGCTACTGTGGGTGCATAGGCAGCCATAGATAGGTCTCTTTCAGTCTCTGCTTTCCAGAGTTTATGTATTTATTTTTTTAAGCTGCATTTCTCCATGCCTCATCCACCCCACAGTGTTCTCATAAGGACAATAGGAGATAACATTGCAAAAACAGTGCCCGGCTCTATAGGATTTTTATTTTAAAACTCTGCGGCAGCCCAGGCAGGGTGGCTCACACCTGTAATCTCAGCACTTTGGGAAGCCAAGGAGGCAGGAGGATCACTTGAGGTCAGGAGTTCCAGACTAGCCTGGACAAAATAGCATGACCCCATCTCTTACTTCCCCCCCCAAAAAAAAACCTCTGAGGTTTGTGGTTTATCTTTTTTTGTTTGATAGTAGGCCAAAGACAGAAATACAGAAAAGTAGGCTGGGCATGGTGGCTCACGCCTGTAATCCTAGCACTCTGGGAGGCCGAGGTGGGCGGATCGCTCAAGGTCAGGAGTTCAAAACCAGCCTGAACAAGAGCGAGACCCTGTGTTTACTAAAAATAGAAAGAAATTAATTGGCCAATTAAAATATATAGAAAAAATTAGCCGGGCATGGTGGCACATGCCTGTAGTCCCAGCTACTCGGGAGGCTGAGGCAGGAGGATCGCCTGAGCTAGGCTGATGCCACGGCACTCTAGCCTGGACAACAGAGTGAGACTCTGTCTCAAAAAAAAAAAAAAAAAGGAAAGAAAGAAATACAGAAAAGTCCAGAGGTGATGGTAAAGGCAGCATGTTTCTGGAAGGGCTCTGATGTTGGGGATGGAATTTGGGAGGAGTCTAAAGAAACAGCGTGTTCTAGTTCTTGCAACCTGGCTGAACATTATCACTTTGGAGATTTTGTCTCCTAAAATCTTAGTTAGACAGACTCCAGGTCAGAGATAAGGATGCAATTTTTTTTTTTTTTTTTTTTTTTTTTGAGACAGGATCTGACTCTATCACCCAGGCTGGAATGCAGTGCCACAATCATATCTCACTGCAGCCTCAAACTTCTAGGATCAAGTGATCCTCCCACCTCAGCCTCCCAAGTAGCTGGGGACTACAGGAACACACCACTCTGCCCGGCTAACTTTTTTTTAAACAATGTTTTGTAGAAACAGGGTCTTACTATGTTACCCAGGCTGGTCTCAAACTCCTGGCCTCAAGCGATCCTACTGCCTCAGCCTCCCAAAGTGTTGAGGTTACAGACATGAGTCACCACATCTGGCCATGGATGGATTTGTAATTTACAAAGCCCAGACAAGAAGAAGCTTGCATCAGCAGCCAGCTTATTAATGGCTCTGCCACAAGCTTACAAAATAAAATTTGCTTTGTAAATGGTCATAAGGAGGTGAGAGGGAATCACTAATTAGTTGTACATAGTTATTTTCAAGTGTCTGTAGGAAAGCCCTGCTGTTTGACTACCTTTTATTTTGACAATAAGAAAAGAAAGGTTGGAGTGGCAAGGGGTGTGAATATTGGCAGTGCACAGGTGAGATCCACCTTTCTTGGTGGTATCTTTGTTCCTGGGAGGTGGGTGATCTGGGAATTCATCTGCTCCTCTCGGACCTCAGTCGCCTCGTCAGCGAAAGGACATTGAACTAGGTAATCTTTCAGGCTTCTTCTAGCTCTGACAATCTATAATAGTAGTAATTTTAAGTTGACTAACATGTCCATTGATTTCTTACCCCTTTCTCTTCCAAGCTTCTCCGGAGTCTGCTTTATCATTGCTCTTGAGATCCTCCTGACCACTCTTGACACAGCTGTGGCCTGTGTTCTTTTGTGAAGTGGTGTACATATTTGCGAAGAGATGCACATCAGTCTGGTCCTCTGCCTGGCTGTGAGAAGGCCCTTGTTCCTTTACCATTAAAAGCTGTCAGTTTTGGGGAAACTATTTGACCTCCATTTCTTTACCTTTAAGACTAGTGTCATGATATGTACCCCAAAGGGCTATTTGGGGGGATTAAGTGAAGCTAAAGCACCAGCAGAATGTGTATTAGTTTTCTTCCCTTTCTTCCTTCCCAGAGAGGCAAAATGAATTCATCTCTGTTGTTTCTCTCTCCATCAGCCAAGCCCAATAACTTTGGTGAAGCCCCCTCAAGCCCTGTTCCTAAGAAAAGTCTGTCTTCAAGCAAATGTGACCCCAAGCACAAGGACTGTCTGCTGCGGGAGTTTCGGAAGTTGTGTGCCATGGTGGCTGATAATCCTAGCTACAACACAAAGACCCAGATCATCCAGGACTTCCTGCGGAAAGGCTCAGCAGGAGGTGTGGCCATGAGCATCCTGAATCAGCTTTTCTTCTAAAGCGCTCAGGGCCATGGCTGGCTTCATGAGCTTGTGAACTGTACTGTTGCAGAGGGTCTCGTGCTTGGTTTAATGCTTTGCTGTTGCTGTCTTGAAATTCTTAATAATTTTGAACAAGGGGCCTTGCATTTGCATAAGCTGGACTTCCCCAAATTACGTAGCCAGTTCTGCTTGGAGCAGTTTGGCATCTTTCTTCCTATGCCCCTGTTCTGTCTCTAAGAGGCCAGACAAATCCATCCTATATGACTAGTAAGAAAATTCACTATCCTGCATTTGTGATGAGGTTTTTGTGAATCATATGCACAGCTTGGAATAGAAGCTTCCAACTCTGTTTCTTTCATTTATCTAACAGATTGTCACTGAGAATCTGTGATGTGCTTGTCACTGGGCACATGAACTGAAAGTTATAGTTTTGCCCAGCATGAGTTCATCCATGGGCTAAAGGTGAGGTAGACACATAAACCACCAGCCACCTGTCACTACGGTGGGCCTCTCTTACTGTAGTGACATGCACCGGGTACAGTGGGAATATAGGCAGCCATACATAGATCTCTTTTGGTCCCTGCTTCTTTGAGTTCACGTATTTATTTGTTTAAACCTCATTTCTCAGTTCCTTTCTTCTGTCTCCAGATGGTTTCCACGGTGATGTGTACCTAACGGTGAAGCTGCTGCTGCCGGGTGTCATTAAGAGTGTTTACAACTTGAATGATAAGCAGATTGTGAAGCTTTTCAGTCGCATTTTTAACTGCAACCCAGATGATATGGCACGGGACCTAGAGCAGGTCAGAGTCAGGGGAGGGTAGGCCACATTCCAGGTGGAGTTCTGCCAGGCCAGGCACCTGTAGCTCTTTTTTTCTGGTTGGGGCACATACTGTTTTAGGCAACTGAAACCCATTTGAGCGACCTTGCGTTATGGGGGGAGCTGAACGTGAGGCAGTAGCTGTTAATTTCATAAGTTTCTGAGGACTGAAACTATACCCGTGCTAAACCACAAAAGGCTTGGTTCTCAAAAGTCAGGATTCGAGACTTCCCTCTTTCTCCCCTGGGGCTCTTATTCTGGACTCTCTTTCTACTTCATTTCCGCTATAACTTGGGCTTAACATTCAGCTTTGGATTGTTCATGACTCTAGCCGTGGCACCATGGAAAGTTTCCATTCAAGCACCCCCATTATCTGATAACAAATTTGTCTATTTGTTCAGATTCTTAAGCAGAATTCAAATTGGCTCAGTGCTGGATTAGTTCTTGTGTCTCTTCTCAGCCAAAGCAGGTGGGCAGATTCTGTGGTAGATATACATGCCACTTCTAGGAAGTGTGGATGAAATAAAGTCTCTAAGAAGTGAGGTAGATATGTTGAGTTGGGACAGGAGCTGTGATTGAAATCTCCTGGTTCATCTTTAGTCCTGGGTCTTGAGGGATATACTTGACCACCCTGGGGTTGCAGCAGTGGCATTTTGGTTTTTGGAGACAGGGTGACGTGTCAGAGACAATCAGAGTCTTCTTTGAGCAGAGCAAGTCTTTCCCCCCAGCTGCCAAGAGCCTCCTTACCATCCAGGAAGTGGATGAATTCCTCCTGCGGCTCTCCAGGCTCACCAAGGAGGATGAGCAGCAACAGGCCCTGCAGGACATTGCCTCCAGGTGGGAGAGCTCCCTCACCATGCCTAATGGGGGATAGCTTAGGGAGATGGAGTCTCTTGGGAAGGAAGGTTTGGGGGTCCAGAGTTTTCAAAGACCAAGTTGAATGTGCCTCATCCCCCTAGGTGTACAGCCAATGACCTTAAGTGCATCATCAGGTTGATCAAACATGATCTGAAGATGAACTCAGGTGCAAAACATGTGTAAGTACCAGCTCCTTGACAGCCTGAGCCTCTGGCTTCATTTGTTCCCAGCTGGTGTCCAGACTTTAGAGTCCTGATCTGATCTGGATTTGAATCCCTATTCCACCTTCTTACTTTTTTGGGGATGCTGATCAGTCACTTGGCCTGTCTCCACCTCCATTTCTCAAATGTGAGGTAGAGATAACAATACCTTTCTCATAGGGTGTTATAATGGAAAGTATGGAGTATGGTCACTAAGTAGAATGTGAGTCTCTTGCCCAATGTAGTCCCTTCCTCACTAAGGCAGCATCCATGTAGGCAGTGTCTCAAATGAGCTGAATTTTCCAAGAGTTTTTTCTCCCCTTGTGAAAGTCTTTACATAATAGAACACAACCCCTTCCCTATAGATTGGGATTTCTCCTCTCTGTGAGGACAGGCTGCTATCCAAAGCTACAAGGTCAAAGGCAGTGTTTTGTTTGCTTGCTCCTGTGTCCCTTGGCAGGTTAGATGCCCTGGACCCCAATGCCTATGAAGCCTTCAAAGCCTCACGCAACCTGCAGGATGTGGTGGAGCGGGTCCTTCTCAACGAGCAGGAGGTGGAGAAAGAGCCTGGCCGGAGACGGACTTTGAGCGTCCAGGCCTCGCTGATGACACCGGTACAGCCCATGCTGGTGAGGAACGCTGCCCTGCCCCTGCTCTCCACACCTCTCCAAATGTCACGTCCTTCGGGCTGAGATCTGATAGGGCATGAAGGTTGAGACCTCTTGCACGTTAACTGAATAAGTTCGGGGAAGGAAGAGTGGAGGTACAAGAGGACATTTCTCAATGGGGAACTGAAGGCAAAGGAGAAAATGGGATCTAGTGGGAAGACCTTAATTCTAGTCACAGCTTACCACCAAAAAGCTGTAGCATCTTAGATGAGTTACTTAACCTCTCTGGGCCTTTAATCTCCTTGTGTGAATGATGTCGGAGTCTCTGAGGCATCTGCCTAGAGTGTCTTATCTGTCATCTTACCTGAAGACAGTTGGATGTATTAAGTAACCCCTGAGGTTCTGTGACCCACCTGCAGAGTAGCTCTGAGCACTGGGAGCAGAGCGAGGCTTCCTGTGACAGGGTGACTCGGGACGAGGGAAGAAGCTTCAGGAATGAAGACTAACTCTGACAGAGATCATCTTGGGTGTCTGCTCATTTCATGAGAAAGGGGATTTTCTTTCTGTCATCAGTTTTCCTGTGCGACAGGACCCACCATATATGCTGCCGTGCCTACTGTGAGATCTTTTGGCTTTTTCCAGTGGTGCACTGTGCTTTTTTTGAAGTTATCTTGTATGTCATACTAAAGCCTCGGTTTAGAGTTCTGTGTTTGGGATAGGGAAGTGTTCTCTCCTTGCTAGGAATATGGGACAGGCAGCACCAAAATAGTGGGATCTCCATCCCAGGGAGGGGACCCAGTCACCTTCGGTAGTGGCCATCCTGACTTGTGTAAGAATTCTTCCTGGAGTCTGTTCTACAGCCTGCCAGTTGAAGAGTGGCATGGGTTATACAGCTTAATGGTTAACCACACAGGCTTTGCAGTTGAGCCAAGATTCAAATCCCGTTCCTAGTATTTATTAGCTATATAACTTTTCTATTTACTAGCTCTGTAACCTTAAACAAGTACTTAATCCCTCCGACCTTCAGTTTTCTCATCTATAAAATGAGAACAACAATATCTGTCACATAGGACGTCACGTTGATGATGTAATGAGATTATGTATGTGATCTAACAAGTATCCCAAAAATAATAGCTGTTACTGTTTGAGTATGGCTGGCACAGCTGTGTGAGTAAACGCTCCTGCATCTGGACGTCCTGTCCCTAGGGATCCCTGATCACTCTCCCTGCCAGCCTCACTGTCTCATGCACTCTTTAATCTTGCTTATACATACCTCTTGTGCTAACTATCAGTATTTAATAATGAGCTAGTGGCCCCACAAGAGCATAAATCATTGAGAAAAAAATCAAATACAGTTTGAGTGGAATTTTATTCTACAGTGGACAGCATTCACATTCCTCAAAAATGCAAGTTCTGCGTCAGCTCTGGTGATTATTTTATTGGCAGAATACAACATTGTCCAGCCCTTTCCATTCCCATACGCTCTGGACAGTCAGTCCCCAGGACCCAGGCGCTGCCCCTGCCTAGCCCAGTTCCAGGCTCTTTGGCCGTCCCTGCTAAGCAGCCCCTCACTGAAAGTCTCCAGGCTTTGTTTTCCCCACTCCAAGGCCGAGGCCTGCAAGTCCATCGAGTACGCGATGAAGAAATGTCCCAACGGTATGTTCTCTGAGATCAAGTATGATGGCGAGCGAGTCCAGGTGCATAAGAATGGGGAACACTTCAGCTACTTCAGCCGCAGCCTCAAGCCCGTCCTACCTCACAAGGTATATATCCTTCCCCTTCCTGCCTCTAAGAATCTCAAGGCCCGGGGATGGGGGAAAAAAATTAGGAAAAAAAAGGAGAATCTCAGGGCCTGAGTCCCATAGCCATTCCAGTTCTGCTATACAATAAAGGTTTGTTTTTTCTTTCCTTTTTAACTCCAACCTAAGTACTTCAGAGACAAAGGGTTTGCTTTTCATTTGCTAGATGAATGAATCAATTCCAATAATGAAGGACTGCTCAGCAGGGACAGGCAAAGAATCCAGACGTAGGTTATTCAGGACAGAGCTCCCTGGGACAGAGATACTTCCCTCGCCCACAGTAGTATTGGGACAGTGAACTTGCTGTGCATTGCTCTGCATGTCTTTTGCATTTCCATGTCCTTAGCGCGCCCTGCCCCTCCCCAGCTGGACTAAGGCTCATGTACAAGGGGTTGTTAGGCTGTCATTCATTCATCTGTTCAACAAATATTTATCAGATGCTTAAGCACTGTTGTAGTCAGTGGGCATATGGCAGTGAAAAAACTGGACAAAAGTTCTGGCTCTCATGAAGTTTACATTCTGATGTAAACACAATCCCGGGGACATCTGGGAGCCTAGATTCCTGTCCTAATCAGCAGGGGCATCGAGCACTTCATTCCTCAGCCCTTCTCAGCTTCCCAGGGATACTGTGAGTCTTTGGGGTGTCTCCAGTGAAAAGCAGCAGGAACATCTGGCTCCAATAGCTTGTGAGCAGATGGAATTCCTGTCCTTGCTATCTTTTTTTTCATAGTTCAGACTCCGTTTCTCAGAGCAACTCAGTTTTTCAGAGCCCCAGGGCTCGGGGACGTGTTATGTGGTCCACAAGCTTACCTCACCCTTGCCTTCGTGCTGGAACACTGAAGACAAAGCAGCCAGGCCATTTGTTTTTGGTGTTCAAGGGGAGAGCTACGCAGTGGCCTCTGCATGGAGCTTTAGTGCATTTTAGTACAAGTTTACTTCTCTGTGGAGCACTGTAAAATTGCCAAGGAACTGCTTTTGATGAGGGTGGTGTTAAATGGGTGCCTTCTGTGACCCAAGAAGAAGTTTGAGCACAGCTTGCCAGAATTAGTCCTTTTCCTACTTTGTTACCCAGTGTTCACTCATCCCTTGCCTTTCCCGTGCTTTTGGTTCTTAAAGGGCTAGGTTGGGGATTGAAGGCGAATGGGATGGATGTACAGGCCTTTCCTGTTCCTGCTCCAGGCATCCTGGGTAGTGATGGCCTACGTGCCCTGCCCAGGTGAGAAGTTGGGCCAGTTATCCTCTCTGGACCCCCTTGCTGGCATCACTTGGCAGGGGCTACAGTTCCCTCAGGTTACAGAGGGACCTCTCCCTGGCTGGAGTTGTCAAGAGATTAGGGCTCTGCCCTCATCAGGAAAACTCCAATTCCAAATATCCTGTTTTACTCTGAAGATGGCTGTGTGTTCAGAGCTTCCACTCAGAGAAGACACTGCTTCTTTCCAATCCGTCTGTTCTCCCCGAGTCCAGCCCCAGCCTGATATCTACCCAACTTCTGCAATAGGCACTGATCTCTGCCCACCCACTTTTCCTCCCTCCCTCCCATATTTGTCTACTTCCACCTCCTCCATGCACATGTTCACTCTCTGTTTCCCTTTTCCTCCAAAACTCTGCCTTCTCTGCAGTCCATAGAAAGTGACTCAGCATGGGCTGACCTCCAAGTCATGGCTTCTGACCTGGACAGAAGTACTAAAAGTACTAAAAATAAGCTACATAGCTTATTTTATTCTTCCTGTCCAGTTGGCTGACAAGGCCTAGTTATGTGTTACGCACATGAGCTGGGCTTCTACGTGGTGTTCTGTGTTCCTTCTGGGGCCTAGGCTTTGCTCTCCGTGGCTTGGCTCTGGTCCCCACTGCCCATTCATCCCTCATCAAAGCTACACTTCTGCTTCCAGGTGGCCCACTTTAAGGACTATATCCCCCAGGCTTTTCCTGGGGGCCACAGCATGATCTTGGACTCGGAGGTGCTCCTGATTGACAACAAGACTGGCAAACCATTGCCCTTTGGGACTCTGGGAGTACACAAGGTACTGTACTGTACATATGTGCAAGAATGAATGCGTGTGTGTGCACAGATGCATGCACATGTGTGCTGCAGTCTGAAAAGAGAATATGTCATGTAGGGTGGAGCTTATCTTCGCTTCGGATGCCTTTTTGAGTTGGTTTCCATTTAGTGCCATCTACTGAGTGCCCTTTTGGCCCAGCTGCTTCAGAGCACAAATAGGACTTTCCCGTCGGGTGCTTCAGAGGGCCTCCAGAAGTAGACCATGTTTTCATGCCCTGTGACTTTTGTCCTTCTTGTACCGAATACCTCATTTTCCCTTACAGAAAGCTGCCTTCCAAGATGCTAATGTCTGCCTATTTGTTTTTGATTGTATCTACTTTAATGGTGTCAGCTTGATGGACAGGTGAGTTGGTTAGCATCTTTAAACCCAGGAACTGCCAGGAATCTATTTTCATTTCCTAGATGAGGAGGTGGGGGGCGGGGATTCAGATTGGAAAAAAGGGAAAGTAACAGGCTGGCACATATGCCTTTGTGCCCAGGAGCTTGTCAGGGGCAGTGCAGGAGGGAGCTGAGAGGCAGCACAAGTGCTATAGTCATTTCTCCATTTATATAAGGAAAACCCTATGTGTTGACTCTATCTCATCTCCAAGAGCTTAAGTCACAGAGGAAACCTAAACCCCCAAAGAAGTTTCTCTACTTTCCTGTAGTCTAGTGGTTAGGGGGGAAAAATTATTTTTTTAAATAAATGTTTCCCTACTAAAGCAAAAAGACTGAACACAGTGGAGTTTCAGTTTATTTCTTCAGTAACACTCCTGGGGTCATAAGACAGATGGTTTCAGCTCAGCAGTTTTGATTTCAGAAGAGACTGGTAGCAGGAAGCTCCTGATTGTAGGGGAGGCTATAAGTGGGACCATCTTGGGGAGAACTACCAGTATGCTTGGGCCTGAGAAACCAGTATTGGCCCTTTCCACGCTTACAAATGTATCCCTACACCTGTTTCTCCTGCAGCAGCTGCATCTTTGCTTGTGGAAGGGGAAGGAAGCAGAAGAAAGAACTGGTAGGGTAGGAGTTAGGGTTTGGGTCCTGAGATCTGTCTCAGCCTGCTGACCCAGGGACTAGCAAGCCTTGGGATTGAGGTAAAGCAGGGTGCAGGGGATAAAAAATGAGAGTTGGAGTCATTTTTCAAGTGGGACCAGAATTTATATAATCTGGGCTAGAGGCCAGTTCTCCTTTGGCTCGATAAAGTAGAAATAGGAACTACAGCTATGAACTGGCTCTGTGCCATGGCTCACAATTGTCCATCTTCGGTCACAATGGAGCCCTTGTAGCCCTTAACAGCAGAACTATTACACATAAGAGCCTTAATGCATGGCAAACCCTCGCTCTAAGCAGCAGTTATTATCATCGTACCCCGTACCTCTGAATTCCTAATAGAGGCAGGAGGACCCTGGCCTAACCTCAGCTCTCCTGTTCCCCTTAGGCCTCTGTGTGAGCGGCGGAAGTTTCTTCATGACAACATGGTTGAAATTCCAAACCGGATCATGTTCTCGGAAATGAAGCGAGTCACGGTACACGAAGACCCTACCCTAGGCAGGGTCTAGTGGTTCGAAAGCAGGGCAAGGAACCCCTAGGGTCAAGTGTGACTGGAAGAATGAGTGTTAATTCTGTTATGGGGGCTGCTGTGTTTGCCTTTGACTGCTGTGTGCATTCTCTACTAGTCTTCACCCGGGGGGCACGGCATGAAAATCCCTCCTGGGTGAGCACCCTGTGTTTCAGAGCCACAGCAGCTCTCTGGTTGGGAGGAGAGGCTCCCTGCTTTGTAATCCTTTGTCCCTTACATTCAAGTGAGGATGTTCACAGTGGACACTTGCCTAGTGTGCAAAAAGGAGCAAGCCCCACCTCACTGGCACGCCACTCTCTGTGTTCTCACCCACTCTTCAACATCTCTCCTCTCATCCCTCAGAGAGCTTCAGACTTGGCCGACATGATAAACCGGGTGATCCGGGAGGGGCTGGAAGGGCTGGTGCTGAAGGATGTGAAGGTAAGGTGGCTACACCCTGTTTTCTCCTTTCCAGCCCTGGCCAGGAGATGGTGGTGACAGTCCGAGGTGCCTGGGGGCGGGTGCTGAGGGGGCCTTCCCAGGGTTTGGACAGGACTGTTCTGGATCCGGAGGATGTTTGTATGCGTCCTCTAGTGCCCGGGGGCTGCTCCCCAGAGCAGGCTGGGCACTGTGACAGACCTAGTGCCTGGCGGTATAGGGTAAATGCCATCCTCAGAGAGTTTTCACTCTGGTTTGTGGTCTCTCTCCTGCCTCTCTCCAGGGTACATATGAGCCTGGGAAGCGGCACTGGCTGAAAGTGAAGAAAGACTATTTGAACGAGGGGGCCATGGCTGACACTGCTGACCTGGTGGTCCTCGGGGCCTTCTATGGGCAAGGGAACAAAGGTCAGGGTAGTCTCCGGTCCCTGGGGTGGTACTCTTTTGGAAGGTACTGCTTGCGATACAGGCTGACCTTTTTACTAGCTTGATGTGCCAGCATGGCCGTCATGACTTCTGAAGTCCTGGGATCTGGGGCTCTAAGCTGGCCCCAGACACCTCAGGCAGGGACATAGGGGAGCTGCACACAAGCTGGGAGAAGTCAGGCAAGAATACCTGTGCTAGGCCGGTGGAGAGAAGCTCCAATTATTTCTTCAGGGCCTGACAGCTTCCTCCTCAGAGAAAATCTCTTTCCTGACCGGAGAGCAAGCTGTTGTCTGAGGAACTAATACTTTTAGGCATCTACTGTGTGCTGGGCACTATTCAGTTCCCCAGAGCTCAGCAAGTTGGGTGTGATTATCCCTAATTTGCTTAAGAGGAAATTGGGGCTCACAAAGGTTAGGATTGTGTTATACAGCTAGTAAGAGGTAGACCTCAGCAATGGACTCTGGCACTCGGACGCCAAGGCCCAGGCCCTTTCCTCTCTCTGGGCTCTTGGGGCTGGAGGTGGCGGCTTCCTCCAACCCACACTCAGCCCACACTCCCCTCCCAGGTGGCATGATGTCAATCTTCCTCATGGGCTGTTATGACCCCAGCAGCCAGAAGTGGTGCACGGTCACCAAGTGTTCAGGAGGCCATGATGATGCCACACTTGCCCGCCTGCAGAAGGAACTGGACATGGTGAAGATCAGCAAGGTAAGGACGGGACCTGGCTGGCCCTGGCCTCTGGACCGACCATCATTAATGAGACAGGCTATGCTTTGGGGACTGCAGTTATTATTCATCGGTCTACCCAGAAAGGAGAGTTGCTGCTTGGCCCTGGGAGCAGGATTAGGCCTTAACGTCTCTGAGTGCCTACCCTGTGGAAAATGGCCTCTGGGCCATGCTGCCCCTGGACAGGGAGGATCACATGGGATGAAGGTCAGGCTTTTTAGCTGAATCACATGTTACAGTCTCATTACCAAGAATAGGATTTAAGCCTTGTTCCAGCTTAGGAACAACCCAGAGCAGTACCTTTTTCTCCTCTAGGATCCCAGCAAAATACCCAGCTGGCTGAAGATCAACAAGATCTACTATCCTGACTTCATTGTGCCGGACCCAAAGGTATCAACCCGGTGGCTTGGGTTTTCATCAGCCACGGAATTAGCTTGCAGGTTCTCCAGTGCCACAGAGAAGCCATCTCATTCTCAGTGAAAGTTCACCTGGCGATGGGGATCTGGATTTTTCAGCCAAGTGACAGGCACAGGGTCGATCAGCCAACACTATAAGAAGAGAATACTCATCCGCTCAGCACAGAGGGTCTGTTCTAGAAGCAGGTTGGCCCAATCTGTTCTTGTACTGACAGAAGGAGGTGCAGAGAGGAGACGGGACTTCCCTAAGGTCACCTAAGCAGCAGCAGTGGGATTAGAACCCAGGTCTCCCAGCTGACAGTCAGAGCTTTTGTAGTTTTAACTATCCGTATTGGTTCTGGTTTGTTGGGAGACATTTTCTTCTTAACAGTGATGATCTGCCTGATTTACTCCTGACAGAAAGCTGCCGTGTGGGAAATCACAGGGGCTGAATTCTCCAAATCTGAGGCTCACACTGCTGATGGCATCTCCATCCGATTCCCTCGCTGCACCCGAATCCGTGATGATAAGGACTGGAAATCTGCCACTAACCTCCCCCAACTCAAGGTACCAGTTCTTAGGCTGTATGTGTGTTCCCTACCCTACTCCCCTGGCCTTGGAACCTTGGGCATCTGGACTGGCCACATGTCCTCTGTCCCCCATTCCACTGAGACAGAGCAAGGAGGGCGACTGGAGAGAGAGACTAAACTGCCGAGCCTGGCTGAGCGGCTTTTGGTCTGGAAAGTAAGGGCTCACTCTAACAGCGTTCTTGTGAGGGGCTGCCCCAGACTGCAGTACCTCCTTTTGCTGATTAAGACCTGGGGTACACGGAACAGGGATTTGTACCCTGATTGCACAGGTATCAGGGCCATACTTTGGAATAGTATCAAGGAAGCCAGCGCCTTTCCCTTGTGTGTCTTTCTCCCCCCTTTGTTCCCAGCCCACACCCTGCCTCAGAGTGTCTGGGAAGGGAATGATACCACCCAGGGCTCTCCTCCCCTCCTCAGGAACTGTACCAGCTGTCCAAGGAGAAGGCAGACTTCACTGTAGTGGCTGGAGATGAGGAGAGCTCCACTCCAGGGGGCAGCAATGGAGAGAACGAGGGCTCCTCAGGGTCTGCTGTGCCCCACAAGGTCCCCCGAGCCTCCCCCAGCAAGCCCTCTGCTAGTGCCAGGAACGCAGAAGGGAAGCCGAGTAACCCCGGCAGCAAGGGCGGTAAGGATAAGCAAAGAGGGTGGGGTGAGGGGCCGAGATCAAAGGGCAGGGACCCCGTCTCACATCCCAACTCTGAGATCACATTATCTGTGTCCACTGCAGCTAACACTGACTGAATTCCTGGGGTGTGTCCAGCCGTGGTCCAGAATCTGTTCTGCTGGGTACCCCACATCTGCTCAGCAGCCTTGAATAAGGCCGTGCTCTGGGAGAGCCAGTCTGACCAGGGGATGAGCCACTTTTGAGCTGAGGGCTTAGCTGATAACTGTTCCCTCCCTGTCACCCGTGCTCATAGCAGAGGAAGGGCCTGGACCTTCCCTTTACTGCTCCTGACTTAGGCATCATTATCAGCAATTGCTACCCTCTTAGTTCTTACCCCGTCCTCTGTCTTGCAGGCAACATGCTGACCGCAAAGCCTTCCCCTGTGAAAGTGGGAGAGAAGCTGACCGCAAAGTCTTCTCCAGTCAAAGTGGGGCAGAAGCGGAAAGCTGCTGATGAGACCCCGTGCCAAACAAAGGTGAGGGTAAGAAGAGCAACACACCAGATAGGCCAGTTTGGCCCAGGGGTTTGTGTTCCCAACCCTCTCCACGTGAACTTTGAAAGATGAGCAAAGGTGTTTTGGGGAACACTGGCTAAACCCCTTCCCTGCCTACAGTGGCTTCTCCGTCACGGGCAAGGCCAGCAGTGCTGCTGCTCCACCCAGTGCCCTCTTGTTGCCTTGCAGAGGCGGCCAGCCAGCGAGCAGAGAGGAAGGAGAGCTGTGCCAGCAGGCAGGAGATAGAGCAGCCCGGCCTAGCCAGGAGAGGCCGCAGGGACCCACTCAGCTGCTGGGCCCAAGTCACAATTGACATTAAAGGGGAGAAGGCCCAGTCTGGGTGTGGGAGTGCAGCGGTGTGAGTTTGTGGTCAGGGCGGGAGCAGGTCCAGCCAGCAAGCAGAGGGCGAGAGGGCCCTGGCTTGCTGACTCTCCTCTCACCTGAGGAGCCTTTTCCCTTTTACACTCACTTATCAGTCTTGGGTTTGGCAACATCTACTGAGCACCCACTGAGGCCAAGAACTAGGTTTAGTACTGGCTCAACTCTGGGGGAGCTGATGGCCCACAGTGCAGACAGGGAAATAAACTGTCATTGTGCCCCTACTCTCCCCACTTCCACCCACGTAAACGCAAACGTTTGACAACTCAGGACCCGAAGCCAGTCCCCAGCAGACCAATGGAAACCCTCCCCTTTCCCATCTCCCTCCTTCCCTGCCTGAAGCCTGTGAACCCATTCATAGTCATGAGCAGGACTCCTGGCCCCTTGGTCTGGCGAGCTGTGCAGAGTGGACTGTTTGATCTCAGGGGACATCGCCGAGTCTGAGAGCCAGCCCTGCCTGACCACCAGCCACTGGGTGGCTCTTGGAGACAAGCACTTTTCTCGTTTCCGTGTCCCAAATGTCGAGGCCCACCCCTTCTCTCTCCTTTTCCCCTAGGCAGGGATGGAGGGCACTGTCAGTCGTGGTAATTTGGAGTGACTGGACGGTGGGGTTATTTTATGCATGTGCCTTTTCTCCAGTAAACCCTGTCTATTTGTGTCTTTAACTCGGGGCTTCCTCCTTGCACTGTGCTGTGCTCATCTGGGTGAAGACCCATCTGCACCTAGTGCAGTCCTGACTCCGCCCTGACCCCTCTGCGTTTGCAGGTGCTGCTGGACATCTTCACTGGGGTGCGGCTCTACTTGCCACCCTCCACACCGGATTTCAGCCGTCTCAGACGCTACTTTGTGGCATTTGATGGGGACCTGGTGCAGGAATTTGACATGGCCTCAGCCACACATATGCTGGGTAGCAGAGACAAGAACCCTGAGGCCCAGCAGGTTTCCCCAGAGTGGATTTGGGCATGTATCCGGAAACGGAGACTGGTAGCTCCCTGCTAGGATTGCTGCCCTCCCTCTCCCTTGTGCCACACTCTCCCTCATGCCACGCTGCTGCACTGGGCTCAGGCTGAAGGCAGGCAGGCAGAGGAACAGGACAGAGAATGGGCTTGCTTCTTCAAAACCCGCCAATCCTCCATGGTGTCTTCTGGACCAGGAATTAGCTGCTGTGGGTACCACAAGTGAAGTCAGTTTCTCTTGCTAGTTTAAATAGATCTTTAAGATCTGGGTGCTGGCTTTGTCATATTTTTGTTTTCTTTTAAAAGAAGGTTAGGTTTTTGTTTTTTTTAAAATATTTTACAGGTATCTCTGCCCTTTCCCCACTTATACCCCTAAAATTTCCATAGTGATTAAGGAATAAAGGCTGGGCTATTGAAGCTCTGTCCACAAAGTCTTCCCTCCCTGCCTGCCCTTTTAAAAAGTTGTATTTTAAAGACTGCCCTCAGAAATGCTTCTTACATTTAGTAGAACTTATATTCACCCCTGGCCCCTTTTGCCAGGAGTAAACCTTCGTTTGAAAGAAAACAAAATGAACTTTTATGACGATTCTTGTGTTCTCCCATTACAGGGTGCGGATCCCCAGTTTGAAGGGAGGGGACTAGGGTCAGGTAGGAAGTTGTGGCCTTTATGAAGAAAAGGGAGGTTATTTGGGCTGCCCCTCTGGGAGAAGAGAGGGCTCTGGAAAGATCTGCCTTCCCCAAATCTGGAAACAAGACTGCTCTTTAAGAATAAAAGCCCACACTTCAGAACAAATCTATACAACCAGCTTACAAAGAACTGCTCCTGTGCCACCGGAGGGTGATTTATTTGAAGGACAAAAAGAAGATGATTTAATGTAGGTACCTGCTGTTCCACAGAATTTTTTCTATTGGCTGTTGGCCCAAGCTGGCTTCAGACTCCTGGGCTCAGGCAGTCCTCGCGCCTCAGCCTCCCAAAGTGCTAGGATTACAGGCGTGACCCATACCGCCTGACCTTCCATAGAACTTTTTGTGGCAATGGACATACCCTAGCCAGACCACCATGGATGACTGTTGAGCAACTGGAATATGGCTAGCACAGCTGAGGAACCGAAATTCTCATTTTAATTCAACTTCACAGGATCACGTGTTGCTAGTGACTACCACACTGGACAGTGCAGTACGTGTAGACAGACCTGGTTCAAGTCGGAGCCTTGAAACTTAATAGCTGTAAGTTAGGCAAGTTACTTAACATCTGAGCGTCAATTCCTGAGTAGAATGGGGATAGGCATTGTACCTAAATCATAGGGTTACTGTGTATGTCCTTAGACATGTTACGTAAAGCACGTGGCACACAGCTTGGCACATAGTTATCCAGAGTTGGGAATATCGCCATTGGTGTGCAGGTCCAGACCCTTCCCCAGAGAGGGGGCCCTGGCCTGTAACCTTAGAACCCGCAACTGCAGGTCTGTGTGTTCAGTTCACACTAGCAGGCTCATCAGGACACCATATGGTTATAAACTGTAAACTGGCTTCCTAAGGGTCAAGGTCAGTTTTTTGTTTCGTTTTGAGACAGTCTCACTCTTTTGCCCAGGCTAAAGTACAGTGGTGTCTTGAACTCCTGGGCTCAGGCAATCCTCTTGGTCTCAGCCTCTTGAGCAGCTGAGATTATAGGTGTATGCCACCATACCTAACTAATTTTTCTATTTTTTTGTAGAGATGTCTCTTGCTTAGGCTGCTCTCAAAATCCTGACCTCAAATGATCCTCCCACCTTGGCCTCCCAGAGTGCTAGTATTACAGGCATGAGTCACCATGCCTGGCCCAGGTATTTTTTCTTGTCAACGAATTGGCAGGCTTTGGGCCTGGAAGATCAAGGACCACTGCCTCCCTTCACCCCTCAGGTCCCACTCCCACCCCTAGTGTACTCAACTGAAGTAATACTCTACTGAGAGGCTACTTACCAGTTAGCTTGGAGGTCAACTTTAATCCGATTGACCTTGGCTTCCAACTACTGTTTAAAATGTCGCGGGTGGGGTGGGAGTAAGGACAGGAGAGGTGGGTACTGTCCTGATTCTAGCGTAGAACATTTGGTGTTTCTGAATAGACCATTCAGTATGACATTAGTATCAGAAAGAAGATACTGTTTATTCCATCCTCTGTGGAGACAAAAGCTGCTCCTGCTTTGAGCACTGACCTATATAGACTTCCACTCCGCTCTCCAGCCTCAGCCCAAGCAACTAGACAGGGCAGCAGAACAAGGGTCTGCCCTCTCCAACTTGACTCAGATCCGGGCCTCCCTGCCCTTACTGGTTGCCTTCACCCAGAGTGCACCTTCAAGGCAAAGGGCTCAGCCACTTGGCCTTTCTCGACCTGAGTGTTTTATCTCCATTTCACTGTCAGGGCTTTTTTGTATATTTCCTTTTCCAGTCTTTGCTAAGGCATGTTTTTCTTTGCTGCTAAGATTTGACTATGTACGATTGTTTTCAATGTTACTTCGTTCATGTACTTCCACACAACCGTAAGCAGCAGAATGCTGGAGGCCTGCCCTCTTAAACCTTGCTGCTGGCTGGCAATAGGCAGAGGCCATCCCTGGGTGCTGAATAGGTCAGCCACCTACAGCAAAGAGGACAAAGTACAATGGGTCAGCCTTGAGCCTTTACACCCTTTTGGCAAGATTCCTTCCTCTTTCCTCAGTCACAGTGTGGATATGCACATACCCTTGTTCTCCCAAGGGCTGCATTTTCAAGTCTCAGGAGTCTTCCCCTTGGGCACCTGGCCAGCTGTGTACAAGCCTGTGCACACACAGCAGTCTGCCCATGAGGCTGGGCCAACCTTTTCTGAGCCATAGCTGTTTCCAAAAGCTACCCTATATCTCCTGGAATAACCTGGGAGACTTAACTGGGCGTATTAGCTGTCCTCAGTTCCTTTCCACCCAGATCTTGAAGGCCCATCTCTGACTACAGTGTTAAAAGTCTGAACTCACTTGGTGCTTCTTCCCATTTGGTCTTGGGAGTTGTCCTTTTCCTATCCAGCACTCATTCCCTTCTAGGCTATTCCATGGCCTCTTTACACATTATTGTGAGATCCGGGGCAAGTCACAACAACACTGAACAGGGATAGTTTGACCAAGACCACATGGCCCAAGCATCTCCAAGAGTAATGCGATTTCTCAAGAACATGTCTCTGCACATGGCCTGGGATTAGCCTATGGTTTATCAGTCCTTTTGTCAGTCTTAACTGTAAGACTTCTGGTATCTTCACACCAGATCCAACAGGCATCTGTATTGAAACTTTATTACAAAATTATAAAGCAGAGCTCTGTAACACAAAAAAATACACATTTGGGTTTGCTTTAACCCCCAAGTTTGAGAAAATCTTAATATAAGCCACTTGAAGTAACACATTCACATCCAAGAGATTTCAACAAATTTATACAATATATATTGAGCACTAATTCCTGTACAGCTTATTAGTTTGGATCCAACTATTCCACTGTATTATGAACCAGTCAGCTGTCCAAGTCTTAAGTCTCAACTGAAATCTCAGAGCAATCACAGCAAAAGCCACGGAATAATTGGAAGAATTAGATGTTTCCATGATAATTAAAACCAAGGATTCATGAGGGGCAGGAGGGAGGATTCAAGGATTTTAAAAAATCAAGTTTTATACTTGGGTTAGATATTAACTAGAATGGGATGTTGGGACTTCCAACTTTTATTTGTTGTAATAATAAAAATGATACCAAAAAAAAAATCAGGGTTGATACCTTTCTTCCTAAATGGAAACCTTCACCATAAGAGGACAAAACATTTAAAGGCAAGTTCTTTCTCTAAAATGAGTAAATGACATCAGTTCTAATTCTTACTGAGGTTACTAACCAGCCATCAGTATATTATTTTCAACTTTTGTCTAGGAGGAAAATTGGTAGGTAGGGGGAGGCAGGGCTTCAGCAGAGAAAAGTTTGAAGTAGGGAGAGAGCCAGCTTCTGCCCTGAAGTTACTGCTAGATCTTAACTGAGTAGCATATACATAGACCTGTTTCCCAGTGGAATTCAAGAGTAGCTGAATGAATGACCCTTTGCTAAACTGGTAGGCATTGTAAACTATAGCATTTATTGTCTGCCAGAAAGGTGATATATCTTCATGGGAAAATCTCTGATTCCCTCAACTCCTACAAAAGCTTTGGCCCAGAATCCAATCATCCAGGCCTTGGTATCCTGTCGAGGTAAGTGGCCCAATGTTCATCTGACAACTATTTTCTGAAACTATGTCATTTTCCTGAAGGGGTTTAGTGGTTGATGAAGCAAAAGCGTAAGTACGTCTGCACCAATTAATAGGTCCCTTTAGAGGTTCCCACTACTACCCAGAGTCATGATTGGATTTTCTAGTCTCAGGGAGGTCAGCTGCAGTAAGGGGGGGCCCTCGGGTGTTTAGGGTTTGCATAGCTCATCCATTGGTAACGGGAGGACACACAGCTTTCCCGATAGCATGTGTGTTCTGTGCTCGGCTAAGCTTCTCCAGCAAACTTAAGCCCCTCGGTTCCTCCAGTGGTCTAAGGACCCTAAGAGGGCTCAAAAACATCACCTACTGATTACCTGGTTCTTCCTAAAGGGCTTAGAGAATGCTTCTTCCCTGACCTGCCCCCGCAAAATCAGTAGGCTAAGAAGGGAAATGCAAGTAGGTATTCCCCACCAACCTGGGGGATTAAGACTTCCAGCTATCTGTTCACAGGCAGAATCCAGCCTCATTCAGTACCTTCTGATACCTCTTAGGTGTTCTTACAGGTGTTTGGTCTCCAGGAACTTCATCTGACTAGAGAGGAGAGCAAGGTTCTTTGCCTAAGTCTCTATGCCTTGGATGAGACCAAGTTTTAAACCTCATGAGTAGGGGAGGGACTTCATTTTCAGGGGAAAGAGGTTTAAGACTCTGGCCTATTGCAAAAAGAGGCTCAGAAGCCAAGCCAAGTTAAGCGGAAAGCCACTACCTTCATCCAACACTTCCGCTTTCCCTCATAAACTAAAAGATGTTGCAAAGTCAGGGCCCAAGAGAGGAAGCAGCAGAGATTATCCATGCACCATCCCCCTGCATAGAGACTGGGATTTCCCAGCAATTTGGAAGCCAAATGCTTGTTGGCTCTTAGGGTCAGGTCAAAGACTGATAGCTTCCAATCCCAGCACTTAAGGAAGCAACTCTTAACAACTGAAGTTTTTTGATAACATTTGTGTATCATTTCTTAGTTAAATTTACTGGTCCAAATTCTACCCTAAGGACCACAGTTGGTCTGGTAAATTAACATTTTTGGTCCAAAGAAACAAATGGATTTTAGGCAATGTAGCAAGAGACTTTAGCAAAGGCAGGTTAAACACAGAAAGCCAGAGACCAGAAATTTAAATCCAAATGCTGGAGAGGAAGAGAACCATTTCTCACAGGACTTTTGATTGATGAAACACAGGCAAGCATCTCCAGGGAATAGGTGGGGTACAGGAGGAAGGGTGAAACTGCCTAGGTTCTCAGAGGAAGGGGGAAGATACGGTCAAAGTTCTGGCAAGTCTTTTCATCATGTACCATCATCACCCCAAGGTCACTGAAATAAGGACTCACCCGTGTGATCTGTAGCAGTCCCACTGGCCTCAGGGGCTTTGCCGGTCAAAAGGTGTACCCCCATGGCAAGACAGGCATGCCCAGGGGTAACATGGTATCTTTGCCTGCCCTGATCTTGGGAACACTGCAGAATTTCTTCTTTTAACTTGCCCCCTCTGCAAGCTGGCCAACCCTGAGCCCAGACATCCCAGGCTATGTCCCTGTAAGGCACTGAAGAAGCAGATGCAGGCCCTCAGGACCGGAAGACGTGCACAGCTCGGATCACGTACTGCCGGCAGATGGGACACTCATTCATGCGTTTGCCACACTTGGTACAGGTTACCATGTGGCCACACTCCAGCAGAACACAGTCAATGGGCGAGTCCATGCAGATCTTACACAGGTTCTCCTCCAGGCTGGATGACACTGCTCCCCCTGTACAAACACATGGCAGAAAAAAGGGGCAGAGGGGAAAGTGAGGAGATTATCTAAGTTACGGGGTATGGGGGCACGGAGGTGGGGCAGGACAGGCACACTGAACACACCCCTGCGTGCACGTGCTTTGCTCAGACAGAGCTCCTCCAAGAAAACGTGTGCTCAGTAACCAACTCCAGTTGCTTAACTCATACCTCCCCTCCCCTCCAAAGGCTAGATTTGAAGAGTACAGTACTTCTGGATCAAATACATGAGAACTAAGGCAAAGTCGTCAGCTTAAATAATTTTCAGACAGTTGAGGCAGGAATATAGTGAGTGGCACTGAGGGACTCATTATCCCGAGGCAGAACATACTAAAAAGACAAAACCGGTGCAGAAAAGTTTGGATATAGATGGAACTGAATGAATAGTTCATTAAGGGTCACAAGGCTTATCTACAAACATCCCCAATTTAATAAAATCACGGATCATGGGGGCCCCCTCTGCTATCCCACAAACTACCTCTGGGGCTGCTTCTGAGGGAACTTCTGGTGTAGCTTAGCAGAGATTACTGCTCCCTCTTCTGTGCTGCCCCCAAAGAACTTCATGTGAACCCTCGTGACTGCTTATCGCATTGGATCACAACTTTGAGTTTGCCTACTTATCTCACCCAGTAGACTATGAGCTCCTAATCCAACATATTCATTCCATTTCTACAATTACATACTTAGCATTTACGATATGCTCTGGGGTCAGATATTCATCTTTAAAGCCCCCAAATGCCAGTCACATGGTAGATATTCTCTGAATGTCTGAAGAATGACCATCCCAAGGGAAATGAAAATAGCTCACATTGACTGAATGCTCACCATGTGCCAGGCAGGGTCCTGAAAGCTTTGCATCTATTAACTCAATGAATCCTCACAAAACCTATGAAGTAGTTACTCTCATTATTCTCATTTTATAGACCAGGCAACTGGGGCTAAAGAGTTAAGTGGCTTGCCCAGGGGCGCACAGCTGCTAAGGAGAGGAGCCAGGACTCTAACCCAGGCAGGCCGGCCCCACAGCTCCTGCACATGGTGTGGCCTTCTACCTTAAGTGCCCTGAGGATGGAGACTATCAAGATGACATTAACTGCCCAGTGCAGAGTCCTCAATAAATACTAAGTGGTTTGTGCCGGTGGTAAAATACAATAAGCATGACCAGTATCCTAGGTTAGCTACACAAACAGAAAAATCTTCATGTTCAAAAGACCCAGCTGAGGCCAGGTGCAATGGCTCACACCTGTAATCTTAGAACTCTGGAAGACTGAGGTAGGAGGACTGCTTGAGGCAAGGAGTTGAAGACTAGCCTTAGCAAGAGCAAGACCCTGTCTATATAGTAAAAAAAAAAAAAAAAAAATAGAAAAATTAGCCAGGCATGGCAGCACATGCCTATAGTCCCAGCTACTTGGGAGGCTGAGGCAGGAAGATCGCTTGAACCCAGGAGCTTGAGGTTGCTGTGAGCTATGATGAGGCCACTGCACTCTAGCCCAGGTGACAGAAACCCTTGTCTTTAAAAGAAAAAAAAAAAAAAGCCCAGCTGGCTCTCAACTGTAATCCCAGCACTTTGGGAGGCTGAGGTGGGAGAATAACTTGAGGCCAGGCGTTCCAGACCAGCCTGGGCAACATAGTAAAACCCTGTTCTTTACCAAAAAAATTTTAAAATTAGCAGGTGTGGTGGCGCAGGAGATCAAGGCCGCAGTGAGCTATGATTGCACCATTGCATGCCAGCCTGGCTGACAGAGTGAGACCTTGTCTCTTTAAAAACATACATGCACACACACACCCAGCCATCTCCAACACGTCTTAGGTAGCCATAAACAGAAAACTGGCCTCACACCAGTCACCTCCACCGTCTGGGGCTTGGCCATTCCACAGGGGAATTCTTCCTTACTCTGTTGCTTCTCTACTTTTTCTCTTTTCTGTATTATTCAAAAAGTTAAATACTTCCCTTAAGTGGTAGGCTGGATGTGAAGGGAGTGAAACCTCTTCACCTCCTTTGAGGTGCTGCTGGTCCTAATGGAAAGTTTGGAAGAGACTGAACTAATACAAATACATAAGATGAGCAGGAGGAATTTATAAATGTGCAATTACTTATTATTTCTCTCAGGACTAACCATAAACACATCAACTCAGTTGCCAGCATTCTCCTTGGGAACCAGAAAAAGAAAGGCAGGCACCAAGTGGGTCAGCCTGACCTTGGTACCAGGTGAGGGGGTGAGTCTAGAACTTCGAGTGGTTTTGGGGAATTGAGAAAAGTTCAACTCTTTTTTATGTTTAATGAGAAATCATCAGACATAAAACTCTACCCCCCATTCTGAGCAAAAGGCCATTCTACTGAATAACAAATTTGGAAGTCTTCTGGAAAAGCTTTTGAATGCTTTGCAGGCTCCAACACTACTCTGAGAATGTTCTCTCTTGGGAGGGAGCTCATAACCACATAGACTTGAGGCTTTCGTAAATGTGTAGATTTCAGGAGGCTCCCCAGATGGTCCGAAGTTCTGCAGTGTGTTCTGGGGGTACCTGAAGCCCGGTGTGGGCGTTAACACACAGGTTGGCAGGGGGGATGTGCCGTCTGTGCCCAGGAGTCCCACACATGGACCTCTCCTGATGTCTTCAGAGCAGCTCTACCCACTGCCAGCCCTGTACATACAAGGCTCTCTTGGGTCACCACTTCTTTTTGGTTGGTACCGGAAGCTGGTAAACATCCTGAGTGCTTTTTCTGAGGGTGAACACAGAGACCTCCCCCACCAGGCCAGAACCGAGTGAATACAGCAGCACTATGAAAAATGAACTGAATATCACACATGCCACCACTCGCTGTGTTATGTATTTTACAGATATTGGCCATAGAAATCGGTCTGCCCCTGGGTATGTTACCACTCCGCTTCCTTCACAGGAGGGAGAGTGAGAATTTCTAAAGATGCTGAGAAACCCTGGTTCTCAGTGAGTCTCCCCCACACTCTCTCTGGAAATCCATATGCTCAGAATTCTTCAAGTGTTAGCAGGAATCAGGGTTAAAAGAGGGGAAAGACAAAAGAGCCAAGAGCCTAAGCCCGTGCCCGAACAGAAACAACTACATACCGTTTTGGTGTTCAGCGGCACACACTGAAAAGGAAAGAGAAAGATGTCTGAATGGGTGATGATGGCATGATGGCTCTAGGAAACGCTCCTACCACCCTGCTGTCATTTCTGACCACTTCCTGCTGGAACCAGGCTTGCCAAGCGCCTAGATAAGACATTTGCCCTCCTCGTTCACTCTCCATGCTGAGAACACACACATAGCACCTGCTGGAGTGCCTGATCTACTTTTAAGAAAAGGTATTCCACCAGTTTGCATGAACAAACCGCTGAGTTGTAGGATACCATACATGCGTAATGTTCTTCTCTACTGCTTTTGAAGCCAGCATTAAAGTCTGGTGCCTTCAGTCAGCCAGGGAGTCAGGACAGAGTTCCCATGTGGAGTCATCTGTTCTATTCCCAGCTCCTCACAACTCTAGCGAGACTTTTGAGGCAATTCCAAAGGGAAGACTGAGACTCCATGTCAGAAGGTTTCAGTCTGGGATCAGGTGTTAGTTAGATGTCCTCTAACTCTGATGAGTTCCAGCTACTGGTAGAGGACGTCACCCACCGCTACCTTGCACGGAACGAGTATATGGCTCTGCAGGGACTTTTGGGGATGGGAGAGAAGGTAAGGGTTCTGTGTTGAAACAGTTTCAGGAAATGCCAAATTCAAAACAGCCAAACACATTTCTGCAGGACCTCTCTGCTTTTAATATAAAAATATCTGCCATGACTCAGTAACAGGGACATAAGATTAAAGCATTTTTTCCCCAAATTTATTTAACCACAGACCCAGATATTTTTCTGGGTATCTCCTGAAAATGATACCATGGAAAATGCTTTGGGAGATGAACAAAAGGAAAAGCCCAGGTGCAGGCAAAACAGATATATTCCTCTACTGTGTGTATAAAGATTCGCTTTCTAATCTCCCAACTGTTTAGAATACTGTTGGAGGTAGTAGCGAGTACAGAGGGGACGGCATTCGGCGGGAAAGGCCATGGACTTGGGCCAGAAAATCCTCAGTTCAAATCTGAGCTCCACAATAGAAGGGTGATGCTGAGGAGTAAACAAACACACGCTGGGCCTGACCCAGTCTTGAAACCCAGCCCCAAACGACAGCTATTATTAGATGGTGCAAATGCGTGACTCCCTCTGCAGCTAAAAGCATGGAAATTGGATCAGGTCGATGCCATCATGCTTTTGCGTGACGGCGAACACTCCAAGCTCTGTGCGGCTCCCACCCAGACAGCCGCTCACCCAGGTGCTGGAGTCCTTTCTGATCCTTGTACAGCCGTGTCACCCTCTCCATCAGCTCCCACTTCTCACAGCAGCCCTTGTAGTTGACGAAGTTGCGAGCCAGGATCTCCTTCAGCTGCCGCACCGTCAGGCCTTCGATGTCCTCCAGGTCGGTCAGGTCAGACAGAGAGGCCCTCCGACCTGGGACGAAGCTGTCCTCCGAGTCAATGGACTGCAACGGCAAAGATGAGATGGGTGGGCTCAGTGCTTACCTCCCGCCAAGCTCTCCCTCCAGGGACCCCAGAACACTCATCGCACTATACTTTTGGTGACTGACCTCAAGAAAAGTAGGAACAGAGACAGGGCAAGTACCTGGCATGGTGCTCTGCACTGCAAAACAGACGACAGTCTCTTCCTGACCCATACACAGTTCTGTGCTCTGGCACAGCCAGCCACAAAGCAGCCAAGGGGTGTGACATAGTAGGAGTACTGGTTCGAGTCAAAGGGCCCTAATTTTGAATCCTGACTCCTCTTCCTACTGCTTTATGCCGAACAATATCCAGGAAGTTGCTTACCTCTCTGTGCCTGTCTGCCCGTCCATAAAGGAGAGGCAGCAGTCCCACCCTACAGGTTCCTGTGAAGAGTAAATACGGCAGCACGTGAAACCAGCAAGCACGGTGCTGGCCTCTCTCTCTCCCCTGGAGAGTTCTGCTGGCCTACAGAGGCGGCGGACTGCTGGCAGTCACTCCTCCACGCACATCAACTACAGCTCCATGACCTGAGGGCTGTGCTTGGGACGGGCCCCTGCCTGGCGGAGGCCTGCACTTCCCATTATCTGATCTCCTCCCCTGGACCACAGCTACTGTGTGTTAGAAGCAGGAGAAAAGAACAAGATTTTCACAGCAGCACCAGAAGCCTGCCTTCTGGCAGCTCTTAGAAAATCAAGAGACTGGAAATATAATGGGCCACGAGGCTCCCCAGTCTCCACTGTGACCTCACAACTCCTTATTAACACACTGAAAGATGCAGAGGTTAATGTGGAATGCTAACACTGCAGTCCACCCTGAAAGCAGAATTTCAGGACTGTTATCACAGACTGATTCTTCTCTCTCCACCTCCGAGTCTGCGGAGAGGTTCCTAAGAACACCAGTGCAAGTGCAGACACGGACCCGAGCAGAGGCCCCACCTGAGTCTCGTCTTCAGCAGGTGCTCTGGCCGTGCTCTCCAGGTAGACGGGCTCTTCGTAGTCCTGAGACACATGGCCATTGGCCTGTGGGAAGAGAAAGGTGACATCACATCCACAGAGATGTCCCAGAGATCTGGATAGCATGGGCCTCTTTCTAGCTCACACAATGTCCAGAATATATTCTTATCTCCCCCAGAAATGTGGAGCCTCTCACGACAGCGTTGCAAAAGCTTGCTCTCTCATACTAACTTCATCGGGCAGAGAAACCATACAAATAGATTTCAGTAGACATAAAGCTTCCCTCTAGAACAAGAAGGCATTGATTCTGCCCACCACCAGGACGGCATCAGCCACCACGCACCGTCAATTTAATCCCGGCTGGAGTGCTCCAGGTGAAAGGGAGATTCCTATGTCCACTGCACTGCTGTTCTCTGCCATCAAGTTTTTTCTTGACACTGATCTAAATTGCCCTCCCTATAATTTCTACCCACTGTCCCCACTTCTGCCCCTCAGAACATGTCCACTGTTTTTTCCAAACTTTTCGTATCATGTCTTCCCCTCCTTCACACTAAATCTCCCTGCCTTCCTCATCTGACATGGATGGGACAAGTTTCCAGACCCACCCCACCCTAGTCTCTCTCCTGCCCAGTAACTGCTCTCACGCTCTAGAAATGTGCTCACACCTGCAGGGCTCTCTATTACTAAGAGCTGTCTCGAAACCTGGTCAAACATTATTTTAATGTATCTACGAATCAATTAGGCTAAGACTATTTAAGACAAATACCAGAGTTTCATTCTGCTTAGAATTGTAGCTTCACAAAAGGTTCCTCCTGAGTGCTCCTCCTTTATTAGGTTTTGCCAAAGGGTAGTCAGAACTGTGAGCCTCTTAATTCTGTCACCATTTAAGCCACAAACCCCTTAATCCTCTTCACCCACTGCTCCGTCCACGCAACTGGCCTGGTATGCAGACTCCTGGTGCAGGGCACCTGTGTACTTGCCGGATAGCCTTGCTCAGATCTAGGAGGTGGCCGAGTTCACAGGCCTTTTCCTCAGACCCCTGGAGTACCAGTAGAGGGACAACCTGGGAAGCCAAAGTCACCTGCTGACCCAAGCCACCCATCCCAGATTACATGTATCCCAGGATACATAATATGGAGCTAGTCAAGAAGAAGCAACGACTACAGTGGAAATGAAAAGCAGCAGTAACAACAACACAATGCCAAGCGATGACAAGATGGCACACACATCACACACCGTACAGGGATGCATCTGAAACAGTGTCTTCGTCAATACCTTTAGCTCTCTCTTAGCTTTATGCAGATGTAGCTCTTGAAGCTACACTGGCCTCTTGAAGAGTGTCACCTTGGAGTCTTTCGGAGCCTAACCTGTTCCTAAGTCGACAACTTTTGCATGTCCTTTTTTCCTAGAAAGAGAAACTAGACCTCATGCTACAAAGCATGCTCTTGTCTCTTGTCTTTCCAGTTTGCCCACTGGCTACATCAAAATCTACAACTAGTACCTGTCCACAGCTGTGCTTACTGTACACTCATCCTTCCCTAGCAACTATTACTAGAGGATTAAAGGTAAAAGAAAGAACCCTGGTAGAGCAAGTATTATGAGGAGATTTATATCGTAGGCGCAGCTCACTTGTGGACTTGTCAGCCAGCCTTGCATAAGCTCCTTAACTTCCCCATGCCTGTTTCTCCTGCTTGCACAGTGCAGCTCTCACCAGAACAGGGGATGTGAGCAGACACTAAAGCCCTCTGAAAATCTCAGAGTTCAAGTACCCAGTAAGATCTGGTATGTAGGATAACCTGTAGGTACAATTTGGAAACTTCTGACAGGAAGCTTATAATTTTCACTGGGAAACCCACCCGAAGGTTCTTCAGGGAAAAATAATTCCTCAAGTTCCTCTCCTGACTCCCCATAAATAGAGAAGAGTGCTCCAAAAACTAAGCAAAGGGACGAATGTATAGCAGGAGGTAAAACCTGTCCAGCAGACCGAGAGCCAGAGCCTGGGAAATAGTTAAAGTCCAGGTGGGGAGAAAAACATGCTCCAGCCAACAAGGGAGTTAAATGATTTTACTGCAGTTAAACTATGCTATCACACTGGCCTTTACGCCTCAGTGCCTGTCAAGAGCTGAATCAGGGGGCCCAGGCCCAGCAAAGGAGGTCATCGTAAACAAGAGGCAGCAGCCACCAACAGCCTGTGTGGGAACTGGCAGCACTACACCAACTCTGAGTGGCTCAAAGCTCTCGGGACATGACATCGAGCCATCCAAGCCTCCCAACACCCTGGGCAAGCTCAAACATGGTCTGGGATTACTTACCCCATTTCATTGCTGTAGGCTTAAAGTTTGCCCACAGTGACCAAGGAGTCAGTAACAAAAGTGCATGTGCAAAGCACATCTTCTAGTTCCTAATCCCTCCGCTTTGCCCAAGCCCTCTAAATAACAGGTCACTGTAGACCCATGAGATGCTACCACCCCTTACGATGGTTGCGTCCACTGACCTCACTCTAATCCAGCAGTTAGGTGGTCTACGTGTCCACCTTCCCTCTTCCAGGGGCCTTCTGAGGACAGAGACAGGGAATTACTCATTTCTGTACTCTCCATGCCTGCTTCGCGATCAGTCAATGTGCTGCTCTTAGCTTACCACTGCCAGGCCCCCCAGGATAATGACGAAGCAGCTAACGGTACAGTAGGACGCCAGCCAGGCCCCTCCCAAAGGGGAAAGAGCAGCCACGTCCTTGTCACAGCGTTTACGTCCTCTCCCTTTCCCTCCCTTTGTTTCCCTATACGCCTTGTGACGGTTACTCAGGAACCGAGTTCCCAGTCCAGCTAAGGAACCACAGCAAAGGGAAGTGAGAGGACAAACTGGAACAGGACTAAATTTGGAGAGTTAACAGTGAAAACAGCAAGTTTAAAAAACAACGAACAAAAAAACCAAGAGCGAGTTTTCTCAAAATATTTCTGGAACAAAGAACCTTTTAAAAATGCCTTACTGGGTTATGTATGTATTAAAAACAAACAAAACACACACACACACACACACACAGAAAAACCTGGTACCGTGAATAAAGCCAAATCATGAGTCCGATGTCCAGAAAACATCACTTCATGTATCACTAGGCAGAAAGGCGTCACATGACCCAGACACGTCACACCACACCCCCTTCCCACAATGCAGGTGGGAGAGGAAAACGAGCCCACAGACTGGCACGGACTGGCAGACACTACAAACGGGCCCGTACCTGCTGATGCTCCTGAGCCTGGACTGAGGGGACAGAGGTGGCTTGTGCAGATGAAGAGGGGCTGGGTGAGGTAGGAGGTACCGTGCTGGTGTGAGGCTGGCTCAGGAAGGCCTGCTGCTCGGGGAAGTCCCGAGACAAGGTCGGGGCACGAGTCCTGCCCTCTTGGGAGATTACAGGCTGCTGGCCAAGCACCAAGAACACCAGCTCTTCTTTCTCCCGGCACATTTCGGTAGAGATGTCATGGAGGCTGAGATAGTCCCTCAGGTCCTTCACCTTCATCTTCATGAGCTCCTCCCGCTGAAAGGCTGTGGCTCGGAACCGTTGGCAGAGAAGGCAGAGGCGGGGCCCATTCCCCACTTGGCTCGAACAGGTCATGCAGAAATTTTTCTTACAGTCCAAGCAGGTCTGCTACTTAGAGCAAGAGGCAGAGGAAGCCATGTCAGATTGAGAGTAAGACAGAGAGTGGGATGGGAGCTTCACGGCCACCAAGCCTACCAGGATCTCCTCCAGTCAATCTTACTTTTACTAAATCTCCAACATCTAAGGGTGTAAGCTACTTCGCAAATTTTAGATTAAAAGCCACTCAGGGCGGGATGTAGTGGCTAATGCCTGTAATCCTAGCACTTTGGGAGGCCAAGGTGGGAGGATTGCTTGAGACCAGCTGAAGCAAGAATAAGACCCCATTCTCTACAAAAAAATAGAAAAATTAGCCAGGCATGATAGCACATGCCTGTACTTCCAGCTGCTTGGGAGGCTGAGGTAGGAGGATCGCTTGAGCCCAGGAGTTTGAGGTTGCAGTGAGCTATGATGAGGTCACTGCACTCTAGCCCAGGTGACAAGTGAGACCCTGTCTCCACCAAAAAAAAAAAAAAAAAGAAAAGAAAAAAAGTCACACTCAGAAGTGGGAGACCTCCAGTATGTATTTGTGTGCATGCATGTACAAGACACGTCACATTATTTCATTAAGGCTTGCTTTATTTACTGAGAACCTGAGGATATTAAGACTACCAGCTTTAGAATCAAAAGGCTCTGCATTTTAAAGTATGTCTCCCTCCCTCCCTCATTTCTTGCAGTGTCACTGTGGGTGTGTAACTTAGCCTTTCTGGGCATTCAGTTTCCACATCTGTAAAATGGGGATGATAATAGTGTCTACCTCATGAGGATGTTGTGAAGAATAAGAGAGAATGCATTTAGTATATCTGGCACATAATGAGGCCTCAGTAAGTGTTAGCTGTTTTAATTGTTATTGCTAGGAAACATTAGCCAATGATGAGAGCCAGGATTCAAGTCTTAAACTATGATTCTTTCCACTTTATTGCTGAAGGAAGAAAGCAAATGCACGAAGGGTTGTGGTGGCAATTGTTACTATTAATATTAGTATTAATTAAACTTATTGAAGTGTTTTTCTGTGCTAGAACTACACCTAGCTTGTCATTTAATTCTCAAAGCAAACCTGCAAAGCAGGTATTAGTGTTCTTCCCTGCTTCACAGACAAAGCAACCAAGACTGAAAAAAACCGAGTATTATATTCAAAGTCAGTAAAGAGCAGAACTGGGACTACCCATCCCGGTCTGCTGAGGCTAATGTCCACGACCATGCGCTTTCCACCAGGCCGTGCTGCGCTTTGCTCAGTCCCAGGCCCCTCGAGGCACAGAGCAGCAATGAGTCAAGGGCCTGTCTTTCCCTCTCCAAACCCCCACCCATGCACAGTGCTCCATGCACAGAGGCTGGCGCCAGGCTCCCCCGCTCCAAGAAGGCCCACTCAGAGCACTGGGAATTCAGTGGTGCAGAAGACCACATCCAAGACAAATATTTGGACAGCTACGGGAAGCCCTCTGGACGTTAGGGTGCTCTCATTCGTGAAAGGACAGAGCGTCTCAGTTAGGCGACAAGAGCGCCTGACGGGCAGGCTGGTACTGCCTGGCAGCAGCTGCTCCCGCGGTCACTGACAACACGCCACAGCTTGCTCAACCCTCAAGAAGCAAATCCTTGGCCGCTCACCCCACAGGCTGAGCGAGCACGGTGACATCTGGCTGAGCTCTGTTCCAGCCAAGAGCAGAGGTCGCACCCCCAAGGAGAGGCAATTCCCGAGCACACTGGGATCGTCCTTGAGGGCACCCTCACTAATCCTTTTAAGAAGTTAAAAACTTTTCATCCTGTGGTGACTTAAGTATTAACCTAAATATCTCTGCTCCCTCTTTTCTAAAGATAGAAATCTGTTCAAGCCAAAAAAGAATGCTCAAGAGACAGGATTCTCATAGCTGAGATCACAGACGCTCTTGTGTGGGGCTGAAGTAGAAGTCTGCATAGTTAAGAGAGTTATATTTAGTTTTTATCCAAGTATCACTCATGTAGCAAAGGGAAAAGGAAACAGCGTTTGCCATCCAGTTTCGGCTATTAAGACTTAGAAGGCATTGCGAAGGGACACATGTCAAGCTCCCTTATTCTCCACACAGTTATAGCCAGACAATAAATTGTTCAGAGATTGGCTTAAAGGACATATGGCCGCACTAGCATCATGACAGTTCTGGGACCAATGAAAAATAGATGTTTTGGCATATTTGGGGTTCATTCCAATCCAAAGCTTTCCTATTGGGAAACGAAGTGTGTCTAGCATGACTGATAGGGAAACGAAGAGGCTTCAGTGCCATGAAGCTGTGAACCTGACACGGAGCATTACCTAAGCCAGTGCAGTCTGACTAAAGCCTGTGTTGCTCCATCAGCCAGATCCAAACAACTGTCTGTTCTTTCTTCAAATGGGTGTGGCTTGTGGGATGCAAGATCAGAAGGCAAAGACAGAAACCCAGCTTCTATGCAGCGCCCTGGTCCCCAGGGACTCTGAAGCAAGCTGCCATCTGAAACATACCCTCCAGGAAGATAGTGCTCGAGGCTAAATTCCCAGTTTGCAGTGGCAGGAGAGAACAAAGGGGAAGGAAAAGACGGCTGTCAACAAATGTGGGCTGAATGAGCAAAGGACAGGCTTATGTATTAAATTCCAGCAAATGGTTCAAACCAACTGAGAAACAAGGTTGCATGAAAGGTGAATTAGTGGACGCAACACACCTGTGGAAACTCCCAGCGGACCCTCAAAGTCCGGCATCAAGGAGCTGGTGGCTGCACCTCAGGCAGGTGCTACCCTCCAGGGACAGGGAGGCCACATGGGTGCTCTGCTGGTTTCCGTTTGCCAATCTGCCCTTCCCTCAGCCCACCCCCATCCCATCCATATTCCCTGGCCCTGGTCAGGCTCCCTTTGTCCTTTTAGTCCTACCAGTCAAAGGACTATGGAAACATTACATGAGAGCACACACATTAAGCTTTCGCATGAGGTGGACGCTCAGGGAAAGTCACCTTTTACTTCCTTTCCCCCTGTGCCTCGTCTCTGGGCTTTTGCCAGTACTTCAGACCCACTCTTCCCTTTCCACTCCGAGATCTGAATATCACTGCCATGGCTCCAAGCACGACCCCCTCCCCGCTCCTCCTCTAACTGGTGCAACTAAAGAGGTTGGGTGCCAAACTCCCTCCACAAGTGTCAGGGCCGCTGCTAAACCACAGGTAGGTATTACCAATACAGATGGGATATTTGGCCTGTGGCAAAATTACAGCCTGCCATTTCTTTCTTTCCAAGACTGAAAACTTAGGGAATGCAAGTGACACATCTTACTTATGTTCTCTCTATAAAGTCCTTAATGTCATCTGTGCTTTGTACTCAAGAAGCATTCAGAAAATACTGATCATAATAGGAGAAAAAAAAAATAAAAGAAAAAGACAGTAGGATCCACGTAATCATTTCAATTCAACCACTTCTAGAACAGACATTTAAAAAAGCTGCTGGCTGTTAAATGCCAGACCCTTAAGATAGGAACGCTGATCCACTTAAGCATGAAATTACAAATGAAAAATTCTCATAGGAGAAAACATCCTTAATATACACAAAATTCATTGTGAATTGCACAAAATTAATTCATACTTTTGTAGCAAGAAAATATTATACCACTAACCATCTTTTACCATCCAGACTGGAATTTTTCTTCCCCCTATGAAGGCTTTTCTTGCTACAGATGCTTTCTTCCTGTCCCACTGCATGGTGTGCCCTGCCCCATCTCCCTGTCTGACTGCAAGCCCCCATTAGGCAGGGATGACCTTCTCCATCTCTGCCTCCCCAGCCCAGGCAATGCCTGACACACAGTACATATTCAGTAATTTATTTTCCAATAAATAAAAAAAGTTCCCTATGTTCATCATTGCCTTGCTACTAGGCACCCACACCTATAACCTGCTATCTTCAACTCCATGCCAACTGTCTTCTGGGAGGGAACTTCAGAGTCAAGGACCTGGGTTTGAATCCCAGCTCTGTCACTTAATAACCATGTGATCTTGAGGCGCTACTGAAGTTGAGGGAAAAGAATGAGCACTTTAAAGTCCCTTATGCTATTTGTCAGGAACTTTACACAGTTTTCTTTAAATTATAAATTTTATTTCATTCATTCATTCATTCATTTATTTATTTATTTTGAGACAGAGTCTCACTCTGTTGCCCGGGCTAGAGTGAGTGCCGTGGCATCGGCCTAGCTCACAGCAACCTCAAACTCCTGGGCTCAAGCGATCCTCCTGCCTCAGCCTCCAGCGTAGCTGAGACTACAGGCATGCGCCACCATGCCCAGGTAATTTTTTCTATAGATTTTTAGTTGGCCAATTAATTTCTTTCTATTTTTAGTAGAGACGGGGTCTCACTCTTGCTCAGGCTGGTCTTGAACTCCTGACCTTGAGCAATCCTCCCTCCTCAGCCGCCCAGAGTGCTACGATTACAGGCTTGAGTCACCATGCTCGGCTATTTCTTTTTAAATAATATTTAATTACTTTACCTTTTTTAGAAAACTGGATACACACAGTTTTCTTTTTAAATTTTTAACTCTAAGCCTTAGTTTCTCATAGTTATTGTGAGGATTGAGTGAAAAATTCCTTTAGAACAGTCCCTTGCACATAGCAGATGGTTTAAAAAGTATTATTTCCTCTTAAATTTCCCACTATCACCAGTTTTTAATTTATTTAATTTTACTTTAGCCAGTCAAATTTAGCAGTGAGGCGGGTTGTATATCAACTTTAGTGACACTAATACGTCCTGATAACCCACTACCATTTGGACCAGCCTATCACCATTTTAACATCACATCCTATTATCCATCCTGGGCTGCAAACCTCTCAGTCTGCAGAAGAATACAGGTCAGGGCTCACATTCTGTCCCAGTGATGCTTGACCACAGAGAACTTACTGCTGCTGGGCACACAAAGGGATAGCCCACACCCCTACACTCATACTCCATTACCCAGCCAATACTTTTGTTTCCTGCTTGCTAATCTGGAAGGTACGGCTCCCAAGCATTTCAAATTAAATCTGCTACGGTAAATGAGATCCAGTCTGTCCGTTAGCGTCTTGAAGTATCTAAGGCATCCTTGACATTGCTTTCGATAAAAAGAACAAATTAATCTGCAGTCAGGCCTTTTATGATGGCAGCTAATGAAAGGAATAATGTTAAGTGCCTACATGTTCTAAGCATCGTGCTGGGCACCCTTCATAGCCTACTTATCTCATTTTATTCTGACAACATTGGGAGATGGGAACTACTATCATCCCCATTTCATAATGGGGAAACTGAGTCTCAAGAGAGGTTAAGTCATAAAGCTAGTAAGTAGCAAAGCTGATAACCAAATTCAGGTCTATTCGCTCCAAAGCTATGCCAAGAGGCTTTGCTTTTGCTTGGTTAGTTTTTCTTGAACATTTTTGCAAAAGGGACGGGTCTGGGTCACCAGCATAGCACAGGGAGAAGCAAGGTGGCAGGCATTCAGAGGTCAGAGGCTTGCTTGAGGCCCAGAGGCTACAGCGGCAGAGCAGGCTAAGAAGTCAGCACTCACCTTCCTGGCCGTGTTTGCGAAATGGGCCCCACAGGCCCTGCAGCTTGGTTCTGAGCCTGTTGGGGAAGGGAAGGAGCTGTACCCAGGGTTGGAATAGGCCTGCGTCCTGGCTCCCTGGGGTGGTGGGACCTCCTCAGGCTGTCCATCCAGGCAGAACCAGTTGCAGCAGGTTGCCCACATGATAAAATCTGGTGCAAGGGAGGAAGGGGGAAAAGGTCAGAGTTAAGACACTCCTCTACCGCCCTTTCCATCCCTGAGAGCACAGGTGAGCAGTGATACTCAGTCCACACCCGCCACCAGAATCGAGGGAAGGACGTGTTTTCAGGGACCAGAGATTTCTTGCTGCCGCCTCTACCACCACTACAGTTGCTGTCGCTTATATAATAAGAGGTGAGTACAGACACCTGATCTTCCAGGACAAGACAGGCTACCAAGCTGGCACACTGCCTTTGAAAGATTGCTGATCCTTGATCGGGTTCAATGTGAAATCTAACTTCAAATAAAAATATTTTCTTACTTTAGCAATTACAATTGGCTTAACATCCACTTTATTCTTATCCTTAGAGCTCAGACAGAACTTTATCATAGATACATACACACACAATTCCGCAGGGAAGATGTATTATTAGTTCTTTTATATAAATGAGAGGCAACCCAGGCTTAAAGAAATCAAATATATAGCTAATACATAGAGAGCTAATATAGAGAGTTGAGATTCTAAAAAGCCAGGTCTTCTGACCCCAAACCTAACATCCTTCTCCCTATACCATGTTGCCCCTTGATTCCCCTCCCACCAGCCAGCAGAACTAACTCCTCTTACATTTGTACCCGCAATCCTATATAAACTTCTACCACAGCATCTATTATAGTTTCTTGCAGATGTATCTGTTCTTTCTTTTCTCCCACTGAGCCATAAAGTCCTCTAGGATGGGACTACTACTTATTCATGTCTATACTACACACGAGCACTGTACACATAGCAGATGCTCAACAAAGATCTGCTCTCTCGCCAAATCAGCGCCTCTGTAGGCTTATTAAGGAGTTTTGGATTATTATTTACATTTTACGTATCAAATATAGGTATTGGAGACAAGAGGGTTGACGATTTTTATGACCACAGAACAAAGAGGATCTAATCCCTCAAATGTCAGAATGACCTAAATGATTATAAGAAGGTCCATTAAAATGCCACACATTGCTATGACACGTTTTTCTTAATAGACTAAGGCAGTCAATGTGGACGTTTTGAGCCTGGACTCTTTGCTTACAGAGATAATAAATGAAACATTAAGAGTTATTATTTGATAACCAGTTCACACAAGAGAACTGTCTGCTCTGTCTCCTGACTCATTGTTTTAACAGAGGCGCTTTCATAGTTCAAAGATGTGGTAAGCTGGAAGGAACCAAGAGGCCAACTGGTCCAATCCTGGTCATTTTATAAAGGAAAAGAACGAGCCCAGCAAGGGAAAGTAACTGCCTGGGCCATGCAAGTTATAACCTTCTTAGGCATCTTGACTTCTCCAGGTTCTTTATAGCTTTCCAACACTGCCTCCAGTGCACCTGCAATATAATGCATTCTCTTCTGCAGGGGCCTCTCATTAACACCTGTCTCCCTCCCCCACTTGCCTATGACCCCCATGAGAACAGAGAATGTGACAGTCTTACAGTGCCCCGTGACACAGATGGCTCAACAAGGACTATCGAATGAATGAATCATATGCAATATTTAAATCTTAACTAACCATACATTTGTTCAATTTCTAGCACATCAAAAACATTTCTGACTCAATATTACTTGTCTGAAGACGCTTAATTAAGTTCCCGTAAGCGAAGGACCTAATCTGCTTTACTTGCAATTAACAGGTCACGTGGAATAATGAAGCAGAGTGCTTCACACAGCGTATGTGTGATACAGTAAATGAGGTCTTTGTTGGCAAGAGAATGGGGACAACAGAGTACAGTGCTCTGAAATGGGAATTTTGTAATTCTTTAGATGCATCTGAGACAGAGTGTAATAATAAAAAGAAGACAGAATCTGGCATCAGGAGGCCTGGGTCCCAAGTCCGGCTCTGCTACTTATGGGCTATGTTACCTACCTCTCACAAGGCATAACCTTTCTGTACTTTGTTTTTCTCATATGGACATTCTGTATGCTGTAAGCACTAAATAAATATTAGTTGTAGTTATCAGCATTTTAACAATGCCTTTAACTACAATTTTTCTGGGAAAGCAACAGTACAAAGTAAACCTAGAAATGTCACCACAATTAGCATTTGGCTTTCTGGGCATGTTCCCTGCAAAGGAGACAAAGCTGTAGGTGAGGGGGAGAAAGGCTACAAAGATGGAAATGATCAGCTCTACAGGGGCCCAGGGGTGACTAGAGAAGACTTCTCAGTGAGATGGCACACATCCTATCTTGACGTGGAATTAACCAGAAAGTCAATAGTAGAAGAAATTTTCAAGAAAAACAAAAATAGCAGGCACCATGGCATTCAAAAAACTACAAAATGCTTAGCTGGGTCAGTGGAATAGGTGTGGGGGTGGACAAAGGTATAAGCAATAAACAAGGAGCCACGGAATACCTTGCACTCCAAGAGAAGGAACCTGGACTTTATCCTGTATATAATGGGACACAATTAGGGGGTTTAGGCAGACAGGTTTTATGATCTTATTTGCACGTTAGAGTAGGCAGTAAGCAGTGTGGGGAGATCAGCAAGGGCTGGGTTAAAGGCAGAAAGCTGCGGCAGAGACAAGATGTGCAGATGGGGAGATAAGAGAAAGCAACAGAGATCTCTCATAGAATCAGCATGATGTATCAGTCAACGGAATGAGGTGAGAGGAGGAGAAAAGAGGGTCTAGGACAAATCCTGGAGTCTCTGAATTACACAAGAGGATAGATAGTAGAATCATTAGCTGAGCAAGGTGTTGTGTGCCTGTAGTTCCCGCTACTTGGGAGGCTGAGGCAGAAGGATCACTTGAGCCCAGGAGTTCAAGCCTGCAAGGAGCTATAATCATGCCACTGCACCTCAGCATGGATGATAGAGCAAGACCCCATCTCTTAAAAACAAATAAAAAAACATAGTGGAATCGTTTACTGAAATAAAGCCCTCAGAAGAAAGCTTATGTCTGGCGGTGTGGGGAGGGCTAAGATGATGAGTTGAGTTTTGTACCCGTGGGACATGCTGAGGTATATACATGGGTACATATCTGGGCTAAAGATAAAGGTCTGGGAATCCTGGGACTGTTGGAAGTATGTAAAGCCAGCGTGGGGGAGGAGACTGATTAGCTGGTTGGGGTCAGAAGAGGGCCTGGGAAAGCCACATCCACAGGGCAGGCAGAGGGAAGCCAACCAGCAGAACAGGGGGACGAAGAAAGCTCAGAGGTAGGAGAACTGGAAGAGTGTTTAGAGTTTCAAGAAGAAATTATCAAATACAATGAGGAATACAAAACGCCCAATGGACTTCATTTTAGGAAAGTGTCAGTGTGCTCTTTGCCTGAGCAGTTTAAGAAGAAAGAAGATGACTCATAACTATAGGTTGGAAAGTGAATGAAAAGGGAGAATTCACAAGACTCCAAGGATAAATTACTCTTTCAAGAACGCTGACACGTGAAAGGAAGAGAGAAGGCAGTTCCTGAAGAGGATCCAGGGTCACTAAGAGAAGTGTAGACATATCCACAAACTGCCTAGGAAACCCTGAAAGACTAAGCAAGGGAAGCTGGCGGTAAATGATGAGCGTATAAGAGTCAGGAACAGAAAGAAACGCAGTCATGCGATCAGATTCGGGGGTAGGCTACTCCTGGGCAGGGGAAAAGTCACTCACCAGAGAGTGAAGGGAGGTGAAGGCAGAGGTAACCAAAGACAGGTTTATAGCATTAGCAACAGAAAGGTGAAAGGATGAAATAAAAAGGAAAGGGAAAAAACAAATTTTTCTTCCACACAAGGAATCTCTGTGTTGTAAATTTTTCCTAAGAGGTAAGGACTTTGCCACAAAATGGGGAGACCCACTTGGTAAGGCACAGTGAGTAGGGAAAAACTGGAAAGCTGTATTTTGTTGAAATCCTCATGCTTTCACAAGCACTCAAGAAGCACAGCTATGTGGTGCTTCTTGTGGACTTTTTTTTTCTTTTTTTTTGAGACAGAGTCTCACTCTGTTGCTGGGGCTAGAGTGCCATGGCGTCAGCCTAGCTGACAACAACCTCAGACTCCTGGGCTCAAGCAATCCTCCTGCCTCAGCTTCCCAGGTAGCTGGGACTACAGGCATGCGCCCGGTTAATTTTTTATATGTACTTTTTTAGTTGTCCAGATAGTTTATTTCTATTTTTAGTAGAGATGGGGTCTCGCTCTTGCTCAGGCTGGTCTCGAACTCCTGACCTTGAGCGATCCTCTTGCCTCGGCCTCCCAGAGTGCTAGGATTACAGGCGTGAGCCACCGCGACCGGCCGCCATGTGTATCTTGCTCACTCCTGTCTCCCAGGCATCTATCACAGTGTGCAGAATATAGTAAGATCCCAATTAATGTTTCACAAATGAATGTTTAAAAAGGTTACTCCGTTATCATAAGCCATGCAAAAATGATGAAAACTTTAAATTACTAAGAGGGGTCAAGAGAGCATATTACTGTGAAAAGGATTTGAGCATCAAAAAATGTTGGAAAGCACTTGCTTGAGTAATCTCTAACATCTTTGTTGGCTCTATGACTCTAAATCAAGAATTTATGGACCACTTGCACTGTAGACCAGCAATGGGGGTCTGTGGCACTCATATCATTTGAGAATACATAATAGAATCCACCACTGTGGTGGTTCTAAAATATAGGTCTGCAGGTTCTTCAACTTCAAATAGAGTCTAATTCCCCTCCCTTTGAATGTAGGCTGGCTTTAGTGACTCATTTCTAAAGAATAGAATGTGGTGGAGGTGATACTGCATGTCTTATGAGTTTTGTCCTGCCTAGCTTTCTCTTGGGGGACATGTGCCTCTGGGGTCCTGAGCCACCATGTAAGTGGTCTGGCTACCTTGAAGTTGCCATGCTGGAGAGAGCATGTGGGGAGATCACGTGGAGATAGAGATGCTGGAGGAGCCCAGCTGTTTGAGTCTTTCCAGCCCAAGAGCTGACCTTGTGAGTGAGGAAGCCTTCCTGATGGCTCCAGCCCAACCACTGTCTGGCTGCACCCGCAGAGGAGACCTTGAGCCCAGCTAACCCTCAGAACTGTGAGAGACAGTAGTAATAACAAATGATTGTTGTTGCTTTATACCTGCAATTCCCCAACCCCTGGGCTGTGGACTGGTCCCTGGCCTGTTAGTGACCAGGCTGCAGAGCTCTGCTGCCCACCCTCCTCGGCAGGCTACACAACAGGAGGTGAGCAGCAAGCTAGCAAGTGAAGCTTCATCTGTATTTACAGCCGCTCGCTCGCCATCACTCCCATCACCACCTGAGCTCCGCTCCCCCGCTGTCCATAGAGAAGTTGTCTTCCATGAAACCGTGAAACCAGCCCTCGCGCCAAAAAGATTGGGGACTGCGGCTTTATACCACTAAGTTTGGGATGGTTTGTTATACAGTAATAGATAACCAGGACAGCTGCTGAAGTCTTTATTGTGTTGGGTTCACTATTAGAACCACTCGCTTCTTCCCCCTCCCCCTTTTAAGGAAGGTACAAAGGGTAGATGTCTATAATATCTTCACCCTCCATTTTCCAAATTACCTCCCACGCTGCTCCCCTGCTCAAACCCTCTGAGCCCGTGAGATGGGTCTCATCTCACTCTGGGATGCTTGTCCACCCCTTTCTCATCAAGTCCCTAACCAATCTGTAGAATTATGGGATATTTTAATTTTTGCTTTGTGCTTTTCTATGTTTTTTCCAAATTGTCTGCATTGAACACATATTATTTTTGTAAGCAGAAACAGTTGATGTAACTTAGAGGGGAAAAATACATATAATCTTCAGTTTGGAATGAGGAAAAGATTCTAGAGATAAATAGTGGCAATGGTTACACAACAATGTAAATGTACTTAATGGCACTGAACTGTACACTTAAAAGTGGCCATAATGGCTGGGCATGGTGGTGCATGCCTGTGTTCCCAGCTGCTCAGGAGGCTGAAGTGGGAGCCCAGAAGTTTGAGGCCAGCCTGGGCAACATAGCAAGACCCTATCTCTAAAAAACAAAAAAATTGGCTAAAATGGTAAATTTTATGTTATGTATATTTTACCACAATAAAAACCATATAATCCCTTAAAACTCAACTCAAATCCTCACTGATCCGTCTGTACTGCTCAACAGGCACTAGATTATTTCTCACACAGTGACTTCTTTTACAGAATTCATGTCTCAGTCTTGTGTCTCAGATGACACTGGATGCTGCTCCTTGAGGGCAGAAACTAGCATTACACAGGTGGGCATGCCCACAGTACATCAACCAATTGCCTGGAAATCAGAACACGTTTCCCTAAAGAATCGACACAACAAATGATGGCCATGTTCTCAGACTAGCCAATCAAAACCAATTTAACTCATTAAGTATTTGAAATGTTGGCTGGGCGTGGTGCCTCACACCTATAATCCTAGCACTCTGGGAGGCTGAGGCAGGTGGATAGTTTGAGCTCAGGAGTTCAAGACCAGACTGAGCAAGGGCGAGACCCCATCTCTACTAAAAATAGAAAGAAACTAGCTAGACAACTAAAAATATATAGAAAAAATTAGCCGGGCATGGTGGCGCATGCCTGTAGTCCCAGCTACTCGGGAGGCTGAGGCAGGAGGATCGCTTGAGCCCAGGAGTTTGAGGTTAGGCTGTGAGCTAGGCTGACGACACAACACTGTAGCCCGGGC
>CAUYRT010016346.1:0-27662 GCA_963574885.1 Lepilemur ruficaudatus | reverse complement strand
TACTGCTGATCAAGGATCAGAGGAGCACAATCTTTGACTTAATTAATTTATAGACTACTTGGGAAGGCAAAATACACACACAGAAATTCAAGGGCTAATTAACTCTACAAGAATACAAGAGATGCCCAAATGTGGTATGACTAAATGTCCAATTAATGGCAGAAATGTAGGAGCTATAGGATCTTATTAAAATTTATTTATTAAAATTGCAGACATCACCAAAAGCTGGGCAAGGTACATTTAATACATTTCCAAATAAATGCATGTCACCTATAACCCATTCTTAGACTAACAATAACAAATTCTGAATATCTGCAGGTCAAACGTAACTCAATGCTGTTTTATAAAATTCAATATTTCTTCAAATACGATTATCTTTTTCTAGAAGTAATCACAAGGCCTAAGGAGATTTGCAGCAATGGAAAAGATTTTTTTCTCCCCTGTAATGAACAGATTAAAAGCTTAATCCCAAGGTCTGTCTCTGCATCCAAGCCAATTGTGGTATGAGTCATTCTGAGTAGGTTTTTTTATATACACTAAGAACTGTAAGGTGTTTGGAGAAAATACCAAAGTTTTGAAAGTTAATAAAAAAAATCACTTTCAGCAAAATTTGTGACCCTGGGAGATATGCCCCAAATGAGTTTTTAGTATCAGGCTTCCAGGATAACATTGATTTTACTCCTGGACACTCAAGGCCCAGATTGCTTTGTGGCAACTTTCAGAAGGGCACCCACTCCCCTTTTTGTAGTTATGGCTCTCAGACATCGTAAAGGTCCTCATGAACCCTTTGGCTTATCAATGCCGGGCTTGACCTGCTGGTCAGCAAGAAGCGAAGTGAAAAATGGTGCATCCAATCCCTGAGCCTGTTTCTCAAGAAGCAAAGGTTACAGCTAGTAGGAAACTGATTTCTTGTCAGTGCTTAAAAGAGAATAATTTAAAACTTTCTTGGGGGTCACAAGATTAAACACCTGAAACAAGGCCTGTCTGGATATCACATGAGTGAAGTGACACTCTAATGAAGCTGAGGTTCAATCTAAGGAAAACCAGGGCAGACACCTTCAGAACAAGGATCAAAGAACCCCTTTCATCTTACCTTTGTGTGGAGGGGACAGGCTGACTGCATGCAGTGATGGCTAGTTGGCAGGCCAGTTGCTTTTTCCTCAACAGACATTTAACTCACATTTGTCAAGCAGATATGTGCAACTATATTAAAGGAGACAGCATGGCTTTAGTGGTTAAGAGCATGTGCTCTGGAGCCAGATTGCCAGGGTTCAAATCCTGGTTCTAGCACTTAGAAGCTGTGTGGTCTTGAATATTTTTCTTTTCTTTTTCTTTTTCTTTTCTTTCTTTCTTTTTTTTTTTTTTTGAGACAGAGTCTCACTCTGTTGCCCAGGCTGGAGTGCCATGGCGTCAGCCTAGCTCACAGCAACCTCACACTCCTGGGCTCAAGCGATCCTTCTGCCTCAGCCTCCTGAGTAGCTGGGACTACAGGCATGTGCCACCATGCCCGGCTAATTTTTTTTTTATACATTTTTTTTTAATTGGCCGATTAATTTGTTTCCATTTTTAGTAGAGACGGGGTCTCACTCTTGCTCAGGCTGGTTTCAAACTCCTGACCTTGAGCAATCCTCCTGCCTTGGCCTCCCAGAGTGCTAGGATTAGAGGCGTGAGCCACCGCGCCCGGCCTCTTTCTTTCTTTCTTTTTCTTTTTTTTTTTTTTAAGAGACAGCATCTTGCTCAGTTGCCCAGGCTGGAGTACACTGGTGCCATCATAGCTCACTGTAGCCTCCACTCCTGGCCTCAAGTGATCCTCCCATCTCTGCCCCTCAAAGTGTGGGAACTACAGGCATGAGCCACTACACCTGGCCTTGAGTGATTTTCTTAGTCTCCCTATGTCCCAGTTTCCTCGTCTTTAAAATGATGGCCATAGTACCTATTGGGAGGGGTTTTTATGGATTAATGGATCAATATTCACTAAGTGTTTAGCACACTGCTCAATACATACTAAGTGCTCAATAGATGTTCATTGCCAGGGTTACTAGGTGCTGTGACAGATACAAACGCAAACCCACTAGTGCAGCCCCTACACACAAACAGATGTCCAGACAAGAATGTTGAGTTGAAATTTCATTTTTCCCGCCTTATATCTATCTATGTTCCATTCTTAGTGGAGTAACAGAAGAGGACTGGGGACTCTTCCCTCAAGTGGTTCCCTAGAGGAAGGTGTAGGGACCTCAGGGAGAGGCTCCTCCTCAGGCAAGTCTCTGCTGCAGATTCATCTAGTGCTGCAAGCCTGAGCCCTGAGGCCCTGTCAACTCAAGGCCCAGCTAAATTGGCAGATGTTTATGAAGCTGGGACTACAATCAAGGAAGCTGCCTGGCTACTACGGGCACAGGATAGCAAATGTTGACTGAATGACCGTGTGCCATGCATTCTACGAAGGATTTTACATAAATTATTGTACTTACTGGTGACACCATCCCTACAAGGTAGGCATGATCATCATTATCCCCTTTACAGGTGAAAAAAATCCAGAGTAGATGATTTGTCCAAGTTCACACACCCAGCTAGCATCTGAGCCTCAATTCTGCCCTAGAACTGTCTTCCTCCTGTGCTTATTTATTGGCCATGGTGTCTCCCATGGTGTGCACAAGACTCAGTTCCTGTCCCCAAGGAGTTACAGTCTAGTGGGGACATCACAGATGCACACGCCATACTATTTCTTCCCCCACTGAATGAACGGGTCAGTGAGACAGAGAGAGAGAGAGAGAGCACTTCCTTTTCTATACAATCTTAACACTTCCCAACCATCTCTCTAAATAAAAGTAGCAAAAATAATAACTATGATTTATTGAGTGTTTACTCTGTCTGGGACTTGGCCAAGCACTTTATATGATAATCTCATTTAATCCTCCCAGCACAATAATCCTCATTTTAGGCATAACTGATGCTCAGGGAGGTTGAGTAATTTTCCTGAGATTGCACACTTTGAAAGTGGTAGCCTGAGCTTCAGAGCCAGGCTGCTTCCACCCAGAGCATGAGCTCTTGATGACTCAGCTATGATAGCAGAAGGGCTCATCCTTCCTATTTGCTTTCTGCATATAGTCATTTCTCATTGTTCACAGTAGTTATGTTCTATAAAGGTGCCTCGAACACTGAATCAGCAAACACTGGACCATTGCTCCTAGAGAAAACACAGGTTAGGTTCCTATGAGCCTCTAGTCAAAACATTTTTGCCAACTGATGAATACATAACCTTCTGTTTTGTGTGTTTCTGTTTAAAGATATCTTATTTAATATATATTTTTGGTTTGTTAACATTAAGCCCTCAGCCAACAGCACTGTAACGCATGCCTGATGGAAGCTTATCTAACACATGTAATTTCTCCGTAAGGCACATCATGGCCTTCTTGCTCTTAGGAACCCTAGACAGTGCTTCAGCACTATGGTTGGGGGCCATTTTATACTAAACAGTGAAATCACAAAAAAAAGCACAAAAATGTAAGAACTGTGGCACTGAATATACTACAAAAAGGACACTGTTTATAGTATGAGAATTGAAACAAGCAGGCAGAGAATTGCCTTGTTCAAACTCAGCTGAGAATGTGCACATATGAGAACTCAAATTTTTCATCCCTCTATGTCTGCAAATAACCTCAAAATTGCTATGAGTATTGATTTTAGCAAGTGTACGAATTCACAAATCTGGAATCCATGCATAATGAGAATCAATTATACTTCCCCATTTAAAAGGATTGCATTTAAAAGACATCTACCGACTGGCTACCTACTGTGTCCCATCCGTGGTGGCCAATAGATAACTAGGAGGTGGTAAAGATGAGAGGCTATTATTAAATACAATAGTCCAGGTGACAGGGGAGGGAAGCCTGAACTGGAGGATTGCAATAGGTTCAGGGTACAGTTGACGGATGTGAAAGATACTTGAGAGAATCAGTAACGAAACTCAGAGACCAATTCTACATGGAGAGAGGCAGAAGGGCAGAGTCCTTCTCAGTTGTGCAGGCAGGTATAGTGATGCTTTCTGTTATAATGACCAAGAATTCAGGTTCAAGTGGCTCCTGTGCAGGGAGGGCCAGAGACGATCTGAGCTCCAGGCAAGGCTTGATCTGGCAGACCCTTCCATGGCACCAGGACCCAATTCCTCTCTCGGCTTCCTGCCTCCAGTCTTAGCAGGCTTCCCCATGGTGGTTCCGGGATAGCTGCAGCAGCTCCTAAGGTTTTTAGTCCCATACCGCAGGAAAGAGAATCCAGTATTCCCAGCAGACGTTCTGTGCTTTTCCCTGATTGCTCTGGCTTAGGTCCTATGCCTGGCTGAATGGTCTCTGTGTTCCTGGGATAGAACGAGCCCAGTTGTTTAAGCCAGACTTTAGGCCTGGAGATGGCAGTCAAGTTTACAGACTAAATAGCTCAGAATTGGGTCAAGGGTTAGTTGCCTAAGGGAAAGGCCAGGAGCAGAGATTAGAAAAGAGGGCAGAATAGATGCTGAGAAACATAATAGACGATTAGCCTATCTAAACCTTAGGCGATTTGATTATCACAGCTAGGGCATTTTTATTGAAAAATAATCCATATAGTAGCATGAATCTTGGGGTTTGCCTTCATCTCCATAATGAAAGACTGCAAGTTATTCCCAGAAGATGTGAATGAATGTCTGAAATGTGACAGCTCAGGTAAGAATTTACCTGGCTGTGCCACTGATTTATTTTTGGAAAGGTCACTAAAGTATGGAAATAAATGTCAAATTGGAATTATGTATTACTCTTGCACTTCTAGGTCATTCCTAGCGAGTTTGCCTTCCCTAGTGAGGGAAGCAGGGAGGAAAGGTCTGGTCTTGTTTTTACATGAAGGGGAAGAAATGGTCAAGGCGATGGAGATGCCCGTTCCTGGAGATGCCCATTCCTATTTGGCGCAGGCTTCTGTTTCACAAAGGGAGTGAAGAGCAAGAAGAGAGAGGTAAGGAAAATGAACAGAGGGTAGAAAAGTGACACTGCACTGATTCACATGACACTCAAGATGTTCAGAGTCCACAAAGAACTCAGCAAATTGGTCATCAAATTTTTACACACTACCCAAATTAATCCAGGATACCTAAACCTTGGCAGATTTCAACAGAGTAGGTGAGGCAAGGTGCACTAGGAAGGGGTTGAGGAGGTGCATGGTAGGGACCAGAAAGATGATCTGAGAGGATGGTTTGGGAAGAGAGGAACAGTGTAGGAGAGAGGGAGGGAGGGAGGAAGGGAGAGAAAAAGAGAGAGAAAGAAACTTGGAGGATCAGGCTCTATGAAAGGAAAGACACACAGATGGAAAGGAAAGCCAGGGACACCCAGGCAGGAGGGAGAACTAGAGGGACAGAGATGTCAGTCTGGGAGTCTCCCTGAGGTCAGGGAGCCTGGCCTGTTTATCATTGTAGGTCCATTTCCAGACGCAGGGCCTGGGTGTTACTGTGTTTGCAGCACCGGCTGAATTAAAACCAAGGCAACCAGAGAAGGACAACAGGGAGCTGGAGGGGGAGACACAAGAGTGAGAGATGTGCAGTGGTTCTGGCTGAAAACCAAATGCCATAAAAGGAAACATAAATGCATTGGAAGGAAAGTGAATTTTGCAAGTGTCCATACTATAAAAGCTTTTTATAATATGGAAAAAAAGGGTAGTATAATTTTTTAAAAATGACTGAGCCTAGAGTTAAAAAATAAGTGCTTTTTGTTTTTTAATCACAAAAATAATACATATCTGTTATAAAAAACTTCAATGTCTTAATACAGTAAACAATCTTGTCTTTTGGTGACTCGCTTATTTCACTTAGCATTAGATTCATCCATGTTTTGGCATGTGTCAGAATTTCCTTCCTTAAAGGCTGAATAATACTCCATCATATGCATCTACCATTTCTTTTAATCCATTCATCCATCGATGGACACTTAGGTTACTTGCACCTTTTGGCTGTAGAGAACAATGCTGCTATAAACATGAGTGTACAAATATTTCTTCAAGGCCCTGTTTTCAATTCTTTTGGGTATCTACCCAGAAGGAGTGTTGCTGGATCATATGGGAGAATCTGTATTCCTGCCTATTTCACCTTCATCTTCATGAGCTGCACTCCGTGGCTCATGGTCCCTTCCTTCATTTTCTAAACCAGCCTTGTAGCATCTTGCTTCAGTGGTCACATTTCCTCTTCTGTCTCAAATTTCCCTCTGTCTCCGCGTTATAAGGACACTTGTGATTGCATTTAGGGCCACCTGGATAATCCAGGGTACTCTCCCCATCTCGAAATCTTTAATCACATGTGCAAAGTCTTTTCTGCCATATAAGGTGACATTCACAGGTTCCAGAGATTAGGACTTGGATGCCCATTATTCAGCCCCACACAGGTAATATAAAAAGTAAAAGGAATAGAGAAACATCATTAAGAGAAAAGTCTATAAATTCCCACTGTCCCTAGAGATCATCACAGGAAATAGTTCGAGATACATTTTTCTAGATTTTTTCCCAAGTATACACTAACAAATGTCTTTTATTTCCTTTCCTTTTTTAAAGTATCAAAAGTGGAATAACATTCTACACAGCTCAGTGACTTGTCTCTTTCATTTAATAATGTATTAAAGCAAGCTCTTTATGAGTGAAAGGGATTTACTTTCATGCTACTATCTTCTTTGAAGTAAAAATGGCAACTTTTCAATAAAGCAAGTGACTTTTAGAAAAATTCTATTTGAAATAATCTTCTGGAAATGCCAATGTTAATTTTAATTCATAATAGGAAAGAGATTTTGAATCAAAATTAGGGTAGAGGTTGCATTTTGGATAAATTAAAGAAAGGGGCACTCTAGTTATATATGGATGCAGCATGATGTATCTGAAGGCTAAATTCAATTAAATGTGGCAGGTTAATACGACAGTCAATGTTTCCATGGTATCAGCTTAAATTAAGCATATGGTGTTAGGGATGGGAGAGATCAAGAAACTTGGGCTGGAATCCTGGCTCTACCATCAACCAGATATGTTACCTTATGCAAACTGTGTCCAATTTCTGGACCTCAGTATCGTTGTCTTTGAATAAAAAGGATTGGACTAGAAGTTCTAAACTCCTTATGATCCTCAATTCTGCAATTTCAGAAAGGTACTATTCTGGCAGGCTAGATCCAGTTTTGAAAACTAAGCCTTTCACTAAATTGGTCTATGACCTTGAGCAGGATGGTCAGCTCTGGTTGGGCCTCAGTTTATTCAACTGTAAAACAAGCAGACTAGACTAGAAAAGAGCTAGATCTTTTCTAGCTCTCACATTCTACGACAGTGAGTTTCAAACTTGAATGTGCCTAGAATGACTTTGAGGTCTTGGTAAAATACAGAGTCAGATCATTAGGTCTGGGGTGGAGGCTGAGTTTCTCATTTCTAGCAAATTCCCAAGTGAGGCTGACGCTGGTCTGGAGACCACATTTTGAATAACAAGGTATCTGGATTTTGAACTTTCAGGAAACTTTGTTAAAGACATGGAAATGGGCAAAAGAGAATACTGAGTATCCAGTGGGTGGAGTGCTGGTTGGGAGATTATCTGATTCTATAGTGGTGTGCACCTTTGCTTGCCTTCCTACTGACCAGTTATTGCTTGGCTTTGTAAGAACAGAAGCTAAGATGTAGAACAGGAATACAGTAGTCTTCCCTTAACCACAGTTTTGCTTTTCCTTAGCTTTCTCAGGTCCTAAAATATTAAATGAAAAATTCCACTAGTAAATAATTCATAAGCTTCAAGTTTTGAGATCTCTGAGTAGCAGGATGAAATCTCATGCCATCCTGCCTCGGACACGAATCATTGTGAATTATCCCTTTGTCCAGAGTGTCCATGTTGACTTAGTAGCTGTCTCAGTTATCAGATCGACAGATCACAAGAAGGATGAGTACAATAAAATATTTTCAGAGAAAAAGACTACATTCACCTTTTTATTACAGTATATTGTTAAAATTGTTCTATTTCATTAGTTATTGTTAGTCTCTTACTGTGTCTAATTTACAAATTAAACTTTATCATAGGTATATATGCACAGGAAAAAAATAGCATATTTAGGGTTCAGGGATCCACTGGGGGTCTTGTAACATATAACCTGAGGATAAGGGGGTACTACTGTAGTAACAGGATGAATTTTGTTTGGTAGAGGTATAACTGATTTCAGCCCTGTAGAAAAATATGGCTCCCAAACATAACTTTTTCTTGTCCTATAGGGTATCAACCAATTTTGCACAATTAGCAAATTCACTTCAGTATTCTTAATTGCCCACATATGTGTTCTTCAAAATCTCCTTTAAACAGGATTTATCCTTTTGAAAATTATATTTTAACACTACAGGTCCTTTGCAATCAATTGATTGATTACAAGCAAGAAAAGCTTGCTGGGTGTGTAGTGGTGATGGTAGGGCATTGGGACACATAAACTCCTCTAGGAAAGGCATCGGGCCTTCCTGACTCCTAGCCCACTTACCAGGTGAGATAAGTACTTTCCCCCAATTTATGCTTGGTCAGGTAATTCGCCCGTCACCTGCCTTCAGGGATAGAAGATGATGGAATATGGAGGAAGAAGGTGCCTCAGTCATCACGCGGTCCAGGGCCAATGCCAATCAAGCAGTAAAGACGCCTACCCAAGCCCCCGAGGCGGTTGTTGCCACGCTGGGATCCGAACGCTGGCGTCTGGGCCACCCCAAGGTTCTTTTCACCACCTGCCACCTAGTTTACTCTGAGGCCACTAAACCAACGGTTCTTATACATCTGCCACAATGGTAATAATTTGAACCCCAGAAGTCTAGAGCTTTGCTGACGCTACACGCGTGGCAAAAGGGGCGGCTTTAATTAAAGCTGTGCCCCCAAGTCGGGCGCAGAGCACGGGACTCCACCGCACACGCCGCCGCCCCGCCCCACGGGCTGCCGGCAGTCGCGTACTCCGCGGCTCTCCCTCCTCCCCCGGCTCCGCCCCCGCCTGTCTGTGTCTGCGGCGGCCGCTATCGATAAAGTTGTTGTTCTGCCAATATGGCGGCGCCCACGGTGACTGCTCCGGCAGTGCTCGCCTAAAGGTGGGAAACGAGGCATAGCGGAGCCGCAGGTCGGAGCCTATGAGCAGGTAAACCCCTGACCGGGGCTCAGCAGAACAAGAATCGTGGCCCGACGATCTTCTCTCTCCCCGGGTCGAGAGGTTCGACTTGCTGAGGCAGGAAGGGAAGGTGCGGGCTGGGTTAGGTGGTCTCGGGACTTTGCAGTTTCCAAACTGTAAAGTCTCTGAGATCCAGATCTTCAGGCTCTTTGAACCACCAACGCCATTGATAGTGCTGGACTATGTGTACATGTGCGTTTTCCGAGAAAAACGCACATGTACACATAGTTTTGTACTCAAGTCCCCCTCTCCACTGTTCCCTTACCCGAGTTCATCCCTGGATCTTTGCTCCCTGGGCTTTGGACCCAGCTGAAGGTCATCCGTAACGTCTCCGCGGCCCATTGCCACAACATATTAGGGCTCGTAGGTCCTTAGAAATCATCTGGGTCTACTTCCTTATCTTAGAGAGAAGATGATGTTCCAGACAGGAAAATAGTTTGCCAGAGATTTATACAGGGAATGCGTAACTGCAAAACCCAAGATATGTATTTTTTGGTCACAAAACTTAAGATAAATTTTCCCATGTACATTCCTGCTCTTTCTTTTGGGTGTACACAAATGCCCTCATATGCTTCTCCCATGTGTTTTGTTTCTTTGTCTCCTTCACTTCTCCTAGGTTTCTCTGTCTAATATAAAACATACAGGGAAGGAACTGGATGAGCTAAGGAAGAAAGGGGCCAAGTTAATCATAAGCATAAGATATAAGCCACAACTTTCACATTTATTGTATCCACATAGCCCTCTAAAAAAAAGTCTGCTCCTTGCTGTCAAAAATAGGCAGTGCCCATCAAGGCTTTGGTGGAGGGGTTCTTGAGTGGCTAAGAGCAGGGCGTGGGAAGTAAAGGAAGGGAATAGGAAGTTCTGTAATGAATCATAGCCATGACTACAGACTAGATTTTGATTTTTGTGAGTCCTTCTAGTGAATCAGAATCTGAGGGTGATCCTGGGGATCCCTAACCCAAAGGGTGTGAACTTTTCTTAAAAGTCTTGATTCACATTATCAGACTGCTCCCCAGAGAGGTGGAATCAATTTACATTCCCACCAGCAGTTTATAAAAATGCATATTTCTTTTGATTTAAACACATTTTTGCCAATCTGACAAGTAAACTATTTCATTGTTGTTTTAATTTGTGTTTACTTTATTTGTTGTAAAGTTGATCTTTTTCATATTACCCGTTTGTATAATATGTCCCCTTTCCTATTTTCCTGTGCCCATTTTAAAAATTAGGTTTTTAGTGGTTTTTCTTCTCATACATGAATTTAGGAGTAGAATAACCCTTGTCATTGCAGTTTCCATAAACCTTTTCTCTCAGCTAATTGTTTGCTTTCTAATTTTGTTCATTATGATACTTTACATTTTTAGAGTCATGTTTATTAATATTTTCCTTTGTGAATTTTTCCATTGTTTTTATGCTCAGGAGAGAATATCCTGAGCCTTGTAAAGATTTATTAAATAGTCACCTGTGCTATCAGCTTTGTTTTATAGTATTTTTAAAAAACATTCTTTAATCTGTCTGAGATTTACTCTGGTTTATGATTTGAGGTCAGGCTCTAATTTTAATTTTTCTCCTATTCATTGAATAATCTATTGCTTTCTAATCTGCTTGTGCTTTTTTTTTTTTTAAATGGTCTTTATTTATTTATTTTGAGACAAGGTCTGGTTCTGTCATCCTGGCTAGAGTGCAGTGGTGTCATCATAGCTCACTGCAACCTCAAACTCTTGGGCTCGAGTGATCCTCTTGCCTCAGCCTCCAGATTAGCTGGGACTACAGGTACATGCCACCATGCTGGGCTAATTTTTCTATTTTTAGTAGAGACAGGGATCTTGCTCTTACTCAGGCTGGTCTCGAACTTCTGGCCTTAAGTGATCCTCCCTCCTTGGCCTCCCAAAGTGCTAGGATTACAGGCATGAGGCACTGCGCCTGACTGTAAATGAACTTTAAATTCTTTAAAATATCCAAATCTGTTTTAAGATTCTTTAGTCCACTGGTTTATTGCAAAGGAGAGGTTATTAGTGAGCCAGGTATCATGTAAACATTTTCAGAAGCTTGTTCTGGTTGTATAGACAACACGTTATCATGTGTTGTTTATGATTTGATGTTTAGTGTAAGTAAGTTATAGAGACAGGGTTAGAATTTTAAGTGAATGAATAACCATTCTTCATATTCCTCATATTGGTGATTTGTCTGCACTCTGATATTTCTTTCATTACAATGGCTAACCAGCATTGAAACCAAAAACTTGTGAAATTGCAATTTAGGTCAATTTGGGTCTTATACTTTTGTTGTTTCCCATTGTTTCTATTTGAGAGAATAGCCCAGAACACTCTCCTTATGTGTCCTTAGGCAATGCTGTCTAGGAGAGAAACATCAGGCATCTGTGTGCCCTCTAATGCTAAACAGGCATTCTTTGGCTTGCAAAGGTATGGAAATGCTGACTTACCAAGACAACGATACAATCAATGACTCCTGTAGATAGAAACCTAAGCCCTAAAAATAAATGTAATTGCCTTAAGTGTACAAAGTATATTTGTATCACACCGGTCATATGGGATTGCTAATATTTAACCAATTTCATATAGTTCACCTTAATAGCTATGGTCCCATCTAAGCTTTGAAATAGCCAAGCCTAACTAATAGGGAGATTGGTTTTTTAGATTCTACCACTAAAGAAGCAAGAGGTGTTTAGTCCGGGTGCAGTGACTCACGTCTGTAATCCTAGCACTCTGGGAGGCCAAGGCGGGAGAATCGCTTGAGCTCAGGAGTTACAGACCAAACCTGAGCAAGAGTGAGACTCTGTCTTTACAAAAAAATAAACAAATTAGCTGAGCACAGTGGCTTACACCTGTATCCCCACCTACTCAGGAGGCTGAGGCAGGAGGATTGCTTGAGCCAGGAGTTTGAGGTTGCTGTGGGGGGTGGGGGCGAAGCAAGAGGTGTTTAATACAGTGGTAATTGGAATGTCAACAACTTTGGCAGACCAACTTGTAAGATGCTAATGCTATGATGACATTTTATGTGAGTGAAACCCACTTATATAAGCCTATATTGTCATTCCTGGCAACATTTATGATCCAGCAGGCTATACCCTATAGATAATGGAAAGAATTTTGAGAGCATCAAAGAATTAACACCAGTTTAGAGTGCCAGGTTTCTTTATTTCTCTCTTGTTTTTAGCAGACCTGTTTTCAATGTTTTTTCACTGTAGCACTTTTCAAATGCTATTAATGCAAGAAAGCAGAAAGGTTAGGGAATTTAGTCATAAATCTGAAGTATTTGATGAAATCTCACCTCAACCCTTTAAACAGTGAAAAAACATGAAGCTTCTTCAATGAGGTCATACTTATTTGTTTCTTATCTGCTTCCCTGCTAGTATGTAAGTGCCGTGGAAGAAGAAACTTTGTTTTTGCTCACTACTGTATCCCTAGTGCCTAGAACAGTGTATGGACCTAGTGGCACTTAATAAATATTTGGTAAGTGATTGAGGAACTAAAGGGATAAACAGTACTCTAAAGAATAGTTATTTCCTGGCTCAGTCTATGGAGTACATTTAAGTCATAATATGTATGAACAATGCTCAGTCTCTGGTCCTCTGGGAGACCTGTGTTCAGACCCCTTCTGATATTTGAGCCTAAGGCCAAGCCAAGATGTGCTTGGAGCTCTTCTGAGTTCTGGAGAGATGGGACTGGAAGCCTGCTGGGGAGACCCTGGGCTGGCCTACAGGGAAGGGGAGGGAGGGGACTCCTTTGTCCTCTATGCAGCTGGTGAGGCTGTGCAGGAGCTGGCCCAACTGGTGGTCTCCATTTGTTCCTACAGGGTTTTTGTATCTTTGGTATTGGGAGGCACTGACCACCTTGATATTTTCCATTAAAGAGTTTGTGTTTACGCTCTGGGAGGCTGAGGTGGGAGGATCGTTTGAGCTGAGGAGTTCAAGATCAGCCTGAGCAAGAGAGAGACCCCATCTCTACTAAAAATAGAAAGAAATTAATTGGGCAACTAAAAATATACAAAAAAAATTAGCCGGGCATGGTGGCGCATGCCTGTAGTCCCAGCTGCTCGGGAGGCCGAGACAGGAGGATCGCTTGAGCCCAGGAGTTTGAGGTTGCTGTGAGCTAGGCTGATGCCACGGCACTCTAGCCCAGGCAACAGAGTGAGACTCTGTCTCAAAAAAAAAAAAAAAAGGTTTGTGTTTAGTTCAATTGGACCTCTAAAGTATGCTTTTCAGGGAAATAAATCATTAAAAGAATAAAAGGAAAGCATGTGAATGGGCAAGGAAGCTGGGCTGTGCTGAATGGGAAGATAAGCTTAGGAGAGGGTTCCAGGCAGCTTGTAAGTGTGCTTTCTGCCCTCTTTTTCAGGCCCTTCTCGCCTTCTGAAGAATGGCTTCTGCTTGGCAGAGATTGGGTTTTTATGCCTGTCTTCTGAAAAGACAGCTACATGGTGGGCCAGATGTCATCAAGTGGGAAAGGAAAGTAATTCCAGGATGTACCAGAAGTATTTACAGTGCCACAGGAAAGTGGACGAAAGAGTATACATTGCAGACAAGAAAGGATGTTGAGGCGTGGTGGCATCAACGAATAAAAGAACAGGCCTCCAAAATTTCAGACAGTGATGTGAGTATTCTGAGAGATTTTGAGAGGGCAGAGAAGAGGGGCCAAGGGCTTGGACTCTGGGGTCAGACTGCCTGGGTTCAAATAAGTTATTAAGTATGTGACCTCGAACCAAATTATTGACTCTCTCTGCTTCATTTTTCTTATCTAAAATGGAGGATGACAATAATAGTTGCACTATTGTGAGCAGTAAAAGGATTGTGAGGGATAACTGAGATGACACTAAGGGTGGTGCTTAGAAGAGTTTCTAATGTGGTGGATGTGTGCATGGTAATATATTGTGCACATGAAGTATGTGGCAGACAGCAACACACCAGGCATTCATTCTGGAGCAACATTTACTGGGGGAAGCTCATGAAGGCAGTAGCTCTAGCAGCTGTTGGGTCCTTTGTGGTCCATTGCATAGGGGGCGGCAAACAGGGATCTGGAGGGCTCAGATGTGAGACTCCAGGAAAGACAACAGGGCCCCTCACTGGCTGCATGTTCTGAGAAGTATCTACCCCCGCCCCTGGCATGAGCTCTACCTCCAACGGTTCTGCCACCACAGCATCATGGTTTGGGGGATACCAGCCCTTCTCCCATGTGATCTGGGTTTGGGGTCCAATCTTGCAGTAGCAGCTATGTGAGTTGGTGGACCTTTGGCTTCTGGTCCAGATGCACCAGCTCAGCATGGTGCTGAGTTAATTGTTATCTGAATTAATTGTGTTAAGTACTTGGATGTAGCCGGTTTCTATGTAGTATGCTTTGCTCCTTTTCTGGGAGGCCAGCCTGCTGGGGATTACTCTTTCACGTGTTAACCCTCACCTCTTGATATTGATCAGAATGACAGATGGGAGATGGGATTTGTCACATGAAATGTTTGAATCTGATTAGAGTGAAGAGAGGAGTTTTACTCTTAAATTCTGACCATCCCTTTGTAATAGTTATAGTCAAAGAGTACAGACCCTCTGTGTTTAATTAAAGAGATTGGGCCCAAGGCGAGCAGTTGAGTAAGTACAGCTGTGCAAGACTGCACTTCGCTGGACTTGCCTTTTCCCCATCTCCCGATTCTCACAGTCATCGCACTTGTCCTTTCTGTGAGATTAGTCATTTGAAAAACGGGCAGGGGGAGAGGAGCTATTTGTGTTAAACTGAGTGATGGTTTTGGGCATTGGTTAGAAGGAGAATCTATTGAGAGAGATACAGTATGTATTGAGAAAGATACACTATGTAACAAATAAAATGAAATGATAGAAAGGAAGGTTTGAATGTGATGCATGCTTTTACAATGAAAGCTTGACTTTTACCTCATTATGAAGTGAAAACTGTTGTATTATATCAACGTGACTAGACAAATGCATCTAAATGTATTTTGGAAACAAACTCTAGGGAACAGTTTAATTCTGAGTGAGGAGAGTAAAATTAGCTTTTTATTGTTTTGGTTTAGGTTATAATTTAGTGACTTCCAAACAGTTTGAAGTTGTAGCTTATTGATTTTGTAGTGTCTCATTCGTCTTAAGCATATTTTTTTTAAACATTAAATGGATCAAAATAAACTATGCTTTGATAATTGGGGAGATAGCATAGGGGACATGGTGTGTGATCCCCTGGTGGCACTATGTCAGGATCTGAATCAGGGAATGGCAAAGTGGAGGGAGCCCTCTGTAACACCAGCTCTGCCCCAAGAAATCAGTGTGGTCCAGGTCACATCATCTAACCTCTTGGATTCTTGGGCTCCTTGCATTGTTTATCTCACAGAATTGTTTTGAAGATCAAATGAGAAAATGTGGCTGAACACATTTTACAAACTGAGTTGTTATATAAATAAAAAGTATAAGAAGATCAAAACCTGTGATGTGTCGTTATCAGGAACTGAAACTATGACTGTATGCTGGTGGATTTTTGAAGCATTTATAATTGATCTCACTCTGGTATTAGATACACATTTGGAATCCACCCAAATGAGTTTTTCCAAATTGAATGTCTTGCCATAATCATTATTTAAGAAAAAAAAAACCACTTCCATTTAATGAGCATTTTACCATGTGCCAGGCACCATCATTCCATCGATTATCTCATTTAATCCTGAAACAACCCTGAGGATAGGTGTCATTATCCGCATTTCGAGAGTCAGAAAACTGAGGCTCAGCCAGAGGTTTGGTAATCTGCCAAGATGCACAACTAGCATGTGACAGAGCCAGGATTCAGAGCCAGACACATTTGATTCCTGAGCTCATGCTTTCCCCTGAAAATTTCTTTTGTCTCACCTTTGATTTACAGCTAGCAAACTAAGCCCAGAAAGTCAAAGGAATTTGTCCAAGACCTCACAGCTAGTGGCAAAGCTAGCGCCAGAACTAGGGCCCTAGACTCCTACTGAGGTACTGCTTTTATGCTGCCATCCTCTAGGCCCAGCGACAGCTTCAGAGCATGATCTATTACATAAAGAGTCAGAAGTTATCTTTCTTCTAAAGTCAGAAGCTGACAAAAATAATAGGACCCACTTCTAAAAGCCATTCTTTTCCCATCGCTTACAATTTTAATTTTTTTAAAGGCTTAAATTCTTATACTTTTATGTAATTATGAAAATTGCCCTTTCAATCAGATTCCTGCTCAATTATAACATAAACTCCCATCATTCTGTCTCTCCACCCCCAGATGATAGAACTCATTTCGTTGTCACAGAGGAAAATGACTTAATTCACACAGAAAAGCAAAATGCAGGGACAGGCAGTAAGCTGAATACTTTTTCTGCAATAAACAAAAATATTCATGAATATTAAAGACTTTTGCTCACAGTACTTTTCTTTATATTTTTGGTAAACTCAGATTTGGAGCTTGGCTTAGCTAATGTGTAATGAATCATTTGATTTTGCTTTTAATTTTTTAATCTTTATTGAACAAACATACAAAAGGGAGATGCTAGTGAAGAAGCTATATGTGGAAAATGTTTGGGACAAGATTGTTAAATATAACTAATAAAAACAAGGTGATTATAATAAAAATAGTTTTATGTAAAAACTTTAAAATGAAAAACTAGAAACAGCTTATATCAAGGGTTTTACTTTTACTAGCTCCCAAAGAATTCTAACAGCTGTTTTTCTTATATTTCTAAAAATTTCCGAAGGCCATAGGCCTAATCCATTGCAAGAAGGAGTAAAGTTTGAATAGAGTGGATGGTTTTCTTATTTCCGATTCTGCACTAAGTAAAAAATGAGGTCTTGCACCTCCTCTGAGAGGCTTGTTTACAAGCTGAGAGGATTATCTGTCACTGGCCTTCTTAATGACAGTTCTGAAGTTCCTGAGTCCCCATCAACCCCTGAATTTCAGGTTTTCCCTCACACTCCTAAGGTTTTCCTAGGAGTTATGAATCCAAGATTTCCAACTGAAGTATGACCCATTTGTTGCTTTCCATCCTGTTTATATAAATAAATGGTAGTTGTCATTTCTGTAGTTATAGATGATTTTCTAGTTTGTGTATGATCCAGATCTCTTATTTATTCTCTTTTTCCCTTCTTTTCCTTCAGGCAACTTTCCTTACCACTCCTTGGTAATTTCTAGATGGTTAGCACAGAGAAAAGTTCCACTCTAGTTGTATTTTTTTTTCTTGCCAATGTTAAAGGGTTTGTTTAACTTCTTTGCTGAAGGAAGGAAGATTAAGAACTTTTTGGCAAGCATCTGATTTCTGATTTCTTCTGCCCTGATTACAGTTGGCTATGTCCATTATCAGTCATGCAAATACTCAGCAAAAAATGTAAAAAACCATCCTCCCACACATGTACACAAAAGAAGGGTTATGAACATTCTGTTTTGCATTTGTTTTCATTACTTGGGGGGAAGCAAATTCTTAAAGAACTCTAGTAAAGTTCTAGGAGGGGAGTGAGACCAGAAAGAGAAACATAGAAGGCAGAAATAAATAAAACAGTGATAATAGCAGAACCTCAGTGCCCAAACAGAAGCAGTTGCCTGTTGCTCTTCATTTCTTCAGAGCTCTCCTCCCTCCTGGCATGAAAGGATTTAAGGCCAGGTTGTGGGGAACTCTCCTCTTACCTGGACAGCTTGCTGGGGTAAATACCCTTCCCTAAAAAGTGCTTTACAGGGGCAGGTTGTCAGGCTTTTAGAGCACTAAGGCCAACAAACATTTACCCAATAGCTATTAAACTCCTGCTGGGGTGGGTGGGGGTGGGCATTGAGAAAGATGATTAAAACACAGTCCTTGCCCTTGAACAGTAGGTGCTCCCCAAAAGGAGTCGATTCAGTGATGACCTCCTTTTCTTTGGAGCCTTATCCTTTCCTGTGCACAAACTCATAACAACATTGACTATTTTACCGATGAAAGACCTAAGATGCCAAAAGTCAGCGACCCATTAAGGACTCATTGCCCTGTGTTCATTCTGTTTGGATACACGTACAGTTTTCTTGTGTTTCTGATGATACAGCTGCTGCTTTGGAAGCTGGAGAATTATATAAACTTGGTCTGAGGCCGCCTATTTATCACCCATGAAAAACAACAACCTTCTCTCTTTTTTGTTTAAGATCTCCTCATTACCTTCCTATTTCAACTTTTTCTGTTGAAAGAGACGCTCACAATACAGTGGGGGAAACTCAGGACCGAAACTGGTCCCTTAGGATCCTGCTCTTATTGCTAAATCTAAGTCTGAATGCAGCTATGAGGAATTTAAGAAGAGCATCCATTTTTAGAGATGTCACATCTATGTGATTCAACTATTGTTTCCTTGAATTACATGGATATATGTGTTAAAGCTTCATTTGGAAAAACAGTTCTTTAAGACCTAGATAGAAGCTGTCTTAAAAGAGAAGCTTTTAGAGAGGAAAAAAATAAAGTATTTATGGTAATTAGCACTAAGGGGTTGTTTGACATTATTCTGGACATTCTTTAGCTTAAACCAGGGCTTTGAATTTTGGTTTTTGACATTTTTGTCCATTTACATTATAGGAACAAAGTTTTTTAAAATGTTAAATTATTACTTTGAGTAAAACGCCAAAATATTATGTATGCATACAGAATTCCCAGAAAATGCTTAATAAATAATACTCATTGTCACTCTTTCCTAGAAATCAAAGCCCAAGTTTTACGTGCTTTCCATGTTCCCTTATCCTTCTGGTAAACTGCATATGGGCCATGTGCGTGTCTACACCATCAGCGACACCATTGCACGATTCCAGAAGATGAAAGGGATGCAGGTAAGGAAAGATGTCTGCTAGGACAGCTCTTGTGTGCCCCACCCAGGAGAAGAATGTAGTAATATGTGTTCAAGACAAATGAAGAAAACCAACTTTAGTTAAGATTAGGATGTCTTTGAAGATGAACTTAGAAGCTCAGAGTTTCCTAAAGCATCTAGATGAATTGGGGGGCAGCTCTGTGTTGGGTGTTGTGATGGAGATGGAGATGGGGTGGGAATGGGGCCAAAGGGGGTTACAAATGTGGGTAACACTGCTATCTTCCCAGGAGGAGCCCACCCGTAAGTAGAGAACCATTGGGTGAGGGATTGAAGCCAGTAGCACAAATATAAATCAATGCTGTGAGTGGCAGGTGGGACCGCAAGAGATTCTCTTCCTTTCTGTTCGATATTTTCTGAGCATGTATTTATTTTATAATGGAAAAAATAAAATTTTGTAAGAAAAAAATACTTGGGGAGTGGCAACTCTGGGGAATTGGGAAAGGCTCCACTGAAGAGGGAACATCTGACATGGGTCTTAAAGGACGAAATGAAATTGACTGGGAGAGAGGAAGACAGAGACCCTTCCCTGGCTAATGTGGATTAGCCCTCTTTCCCCTGTTGCCCATTGCCTCAGAGCTGCTCTGTACTCTGCGCTCTTCAGCAACACTCGGCTATATGATGGGGTGGAAATAATCGTAACACCTTCTTTAGCCACCTATGAAGGCAGGCAGGCTTGAAGAGGGGCTGAGTGTGTGAACCATTGACCCATACTGCCAGGGTTTAAATGCCAGCTCTTAACACTTACTAGCTGTGTGACCTTTGAATTGTTAATTAACCTCATCAACACCTAGTTTCTTTTCATCTGTAGAATGGGAATAAAGTAGTACCTGCCCCATCAATTGGCCTATTACAAGAGTTTAGAGAGGATGACTATGAAGCACTTAGAATATCCCTAGCACATAGTATATAATCAATATATATTAGCAAATTCCAGGCAGTGGAAGAGAATCTGCTCACACCAATTCCTGAGAGTTGTCTATGTACATTTCTGCCCTAGCTTGTGTTTGTTAGTCATCTTGGTAGCTTGAAATCTGCCATAGTGGGAATATTTTACACCATGGAAATTAGCAAGCCTACAAATGGCCTTTTCCTCCCGAGAGCCAATTGTTAAACATTTACTGACACTCCACTGGCTACTGATATTATTAACCAACCAGGGCCTATGCAAATGATATCTTCCACCTCCCAGTTGTTTATAAAGATTGTCATTTAGAAAGGTAAGTACATCTGTTGTCATAATTGGTTTGAAAATTTATGTTGAGCTGACATTGGCAACAAGAAGTATTTCTAAAAGGGGATCAGGTTATAATGTCTCTTTGCACTTGAAGAGTTAATAACTTTATACTACTAAATTCAGAGATTTGTGTTCTGCTTTACAGTGGCCAAGGGTATTTGTCTCCCTGAATTCTGTCAGACATTGTTTTACATTATTTCTGCTATGTTTATTAGAAAGCGGTATGGCAGAATGAATTAGCTCTTGGCCTAAAGCACAATTCTTTATGATTCTTCTATGATATTTGTCTTATTTTTTTACTTATGCCAACTTATTTTGGACAATTAGTGATTGCTGGCAAATCACTGAAGATGAAACTTTTATAGCAAAACTGTACATTTATGATGGGATGCAGGGAAGCCTCCTAGCAGAAAAGTGGTTGAGGGTGGTGTAGGTAAGATTCTAATTCCCTTGGATGGAATGAGGTGTTACAGAGGAAGCTGAAGGCAGAGCCCTAAGCCCAGAGGAACTGGGACCCTTGCAGACAGCTCAGGCCCAAAAGACAAGGGGAAGTCCTTCTGCCATAACTGAAGCCCAAGATCAGGCTGGACACAGGAATTGGACAACCTGGATTAAACCTACCGCTTTCTAGCTGAGTGACTCTGCACAGTCATTTAATGTCTCTAATCTTACTTTCCTTGTCTTGGATATGGATATCAATATAGATAACAATATCCATATGGATAACAATAATTTCTCCCTCACAGAGTTGTGCGTGTGTCTGGCACATAATAATCCCATAAAAATTGATAGCTATAATGATTATTGATACTGATCTGATTTACTCTGAGCTGCTCAGGAAAGTGATTCACCAGCATTTAATAAATGAATCCCTGCTCTCCTCTGCCTGGAGCATACTGCATAGAGCTGTTCTTTGAGAAGCAGCTTGCCTGCCTTTCATGGCCTGCGATTTATATTACCTATCCTATGACGTGATTTGTGCCTTGTGTTTGAAATCTCTATTTGTTACTTGGTTTATGGTATTTTAGTCTGTGAAATCAACAGGTACTTAGAGTTGTCTTTTTGTTCTTCAGTTTCAGTTGCTGTGTTTAAGATGACAAGCCATCTTTTTGGGGTGTCTGCTAGGTTTTTCTGAAATTAATTTCTTGTTAATTTTCACAGTTCAAATGTAAATCAGAGCATCTCAAACAGAATGACCAAATTTGGTGAAAACTTGTCTGGACATTTTTAAGTGATGTGGCAAAAGAGAAACAGAAATCTTAGTTTTATCATCAACAATGTGAAAGAAAGCCTGTTGCATATCCTTGTCATTTTAAAATCCTTCCTGCCCATTGTCAGGACTACTCCTGAGATTGAGTGGGATTGGACTCAGTTTGGTTTAATGATCCTTACCCTAAAGAGGGAAGGAATATCTAATCTGGGACTGTCACACAGGGTCTGACACATGTATTGATTACTTCAGTCAATAAATAGTCATTGAGCACTAGCTTTGTTCTAAACACTGGGCTTTCTACTGTATTAAATGGAAATATGGAAATCATAGGTTGAAAATCAGGCAGTAGGCCCAAGAAAAATTCAGCAAACTTTGCCTTTTTCTATAACTGTTGGTTTGCTTTGTTCTAGAATGGAGATATGTGAAGTAGTTGTAAGGCACACTAAGAACAGCGTAATGGGAAATAAAGAGTGGAGTGACCCAGGGAGCGAGTCTGCTCTCTGGGTGACTGGTGACCTCCATGGATGTGTCTCTGTCCTCTTCTTTCTCAATCTCAGCAACGTGTAATACTGTGGACCATTTTCTCCCTCTTAAAACACTCTGCTTTCTTAGCAGGGGACCTCACTGTCCAGAATTTTCTCCTGCATCTTGGCTTCTTCCTCCCAATCTATTCCACAAGTTTTTCCTGTTCTGGGGTGGGGAACCTGCCTCAAGGGCACATGTGGCCCCCCAGACCCCCAAGTATGGCCCCTTGACCAAATCCTAACTTGAACAAATCCATTTGTTAAAAGGATTTGTTCAAAAAATTTGGATTCAGTCAAAAGGCTGCACTCAAGGATCCCGAAGGCCACATGTGGCCCAAGGCTGAAGGTTCTCTTTATTCCTAATTTGTTGAGAATTTTTATCATGAATAAGTTTGATTATTAGATGCCTTTTCTTCATTTGTTGAGATGATGCATGGGTTTTCTCCTTTAATCTGTTAATGTGTTATATCATGGTGATAAATTTTTTTTTTTGATTAAACTAACTTTGTATTCCTGGGACAAATTTCATTTGGTCATGATGGGTTTTTTTCCTAATGTATATATTGCCGTATTCAATTTGCTAATATCCTGTGCATGAGGGATGTTGATCTGTAATGTTCTTTTCTTACAATGTCCATATCTGATTTTGGCATCAGGGTTATGCTGGCTTCATAAAACAACCTAGGAAGTATTTTCTTCCTGTTTTCTGAAAATGTCATACATTTTGTTATTTTTCCCTTAAATGTTTGATAACATTCACCAGTAATGGTATCTGGATCTAGAATTTTCTTTGTGGGAAGTTTTAAAATTACCGTTCTGTTTCTTTAATGGCTGTAGAGCTATTCAGATCTTCTATTTCTTTCTGTGTCATTTTAAGAAGTTATATTTTTTAAGGAATTTGTTAATTCTACCTCAGATTCTATTCCAGACTGCATTCTCCTTTTTCTCTTACAAATCTAAACCTTTGTGATTATAAACACAAAGGCAACCTCAGATGGCCAATTCTTGTGGTAGTTCTTGGTGATAAGTGTTTTTTTTTTTTTTTTTTTATTTGAGACAGAGTCTCACTCTGTTGCCCAGGCTAGAGTGCCATGGCGTCAGCCTAGCTCACAGCAACCTCAAACTCCTGAGCTCAAGCAGTCCTCCTGCCTCAGCCTCCCAAGTAGCTGGGACAACAGTTATGCACCACCATGCACGGCTAATTTTTTTCTATATATTTTAGTTGGCCAATTAATTTCTTTCTATTTTTGGTAGAGACAGGGTCTCGCTCTTGCTCAGGCTGGTCTTGAACTCCTGAGCTCAAACGATTTGTCTGCCTCGGCCTCCCAGAGTGCTAGGATTACAGGCATGAGCCACCATGCCCTGCCAGTGATAAGTTTTATCAGTCAGAACAATTAGGTTATGCGGCAGTATTAGACAGTCTGTAAATCTCAGTGGCTTAAAACAACAAAAGTTTATTTCTTGCTTTTGCTGCATGTCCAGCAGGAGGGCTCTGTTCAAGGCGGTCAGGATCTGGCTGATGGTGGTTCTTACCTGAGCGAGTGCCTCCCTGATTTCTGTGGCCAGGGGTAGGGGGTGTGGTGAGTCCCCACTGGCTCTTAAATCTTCCACCTGGACTCAAGTCACACTGATGTGGCCATATCCAACCTCAGAGAGGTTAAAGAAGTGTACTCCTCCCATGTGCAAGGGTGGGGAGGAGAATCAGAATGTTCACGAACAGGTCTAATGACTACCATGTAAGGTGATCTACATGACCCAGAATATTCTTATCTAGAGTAATCTTTTTTCAGATTATTCATTTATGTGAAAATAAAAATTTAAAAATCATCAAAGAAGAACTAGCATACCTCTCAATTTGAGCCTGTGGGATTTGAGAAACATTGCCCAGAATATGTAAAGCTGTCACCATCAAGTCTGGCATCCAACCATTTATGCTTTGTAAGCCTTTCTCCTTGTGGCAGTAATTCTTAAACATTAGGGTGTGTGATGATCGCCCAAGGAGTTTGCTAAAACGGCGGATTATGATTCAGTCCTGAGTGAGGCTCAGAAATCTGCATTTTAAGTAGACACTTCAGGTAGTTCTGACGCAAGTGCTCCTCCAGGTTTGGCACTCAGATGACTGGGAAGGGGTGCTCTACAGAGCCAAATGATGTGGTTCTCTAGGTTCAAACAGATCACATTGAAATGATAGCACATTGAAAGCACCTGACCAGACCATGGACACACACATAGGTTAGATGTGGACTGTGTAAGTGGTGTGGCAGGTGGTTTCGTTGTGACATCAGTCAGGAATCGATTGTCAAAGCAATGACAATACTTGCTCCACCCACCTCATGGATTTGTATGTGAAATGATCACAGAGAAAACTCTCTAAAAACTATAGGGCAGTTTTCAAGTGTAATGCAATTAATAGTAGTAATAATAAGGGAGTCCTGGGGTTTGGATGTTTGAGCAGGGGCCATTTGAAAGCCAGAGATAAATTATTCTCTTTCAGTAGTCAGAAAAGGCTACATTGCCAGTCGGTTTCTTCTTAAACTCATAGAATGTCTGATGACATATTTAAAGCTTAGCTCCATATGGTGATTTTGTTGTGTTTTCACATGTTGTATGCACAGATGGTTGGAAAATAAAATTGCCCGCCCCCCACCTCATCTAGTCTCCCCAGCACCTTCTGGTCCAGAAGCCGGTGATAAAAGCATCAAAGTGCCAAGTCCCCCCTTAATGGAATTGGGCTTGGACTAATTTGTCTCAGGCAAAAAGCCACCAAGCATTGCCCAAGTAGAGTTTTCTGCTTGGGCCTTTTTGCTATTCACTGCGGAGGAGGAGGAAAATTGAGGCTATGTGTCTGGCAGTCGCATAATCATAATATAATTATCCACAAATATCAGGAAGCAAGGGAAGTTCTTAGCAAGTACACGATAATATATGTTCCATCAGTTTTCAGTTTGTCAGTCAACAAGTGTTTATGAAGTGCCTAGAGAGTCCATAGCATGGCATTTAGTTCAAATTTTCAAATCTCTGTAGCATCCAAAAGTAGGTAGTGGAAATTTCCAGGGCTTATCCTCTCAGATGTAATTTGAAAGGAAGAATGAATTGCTGGTCCAGTGTCTTGATTGGAAACTGGCTGATTTATCTACCTGTCATGTCTCCCCACATTCCCAGAGGAAGTCTGCTGCTTTGGGTCTAGATACTGTCATTTGTTTTTTTTTATTTAATCTGAAGTGTTCACTTGATTTTTATCCCCAATCTGTAATAATGATGGGTTATTACACTTGCTAAACAAAATTAAATATTGTGTTTCTCATTTCTTGGAAATAAAGAGTATTGAATCTACTCCAAAGACACCATGACATTCTCTGAAAATAGCAATTTTTTGAGAAGCAGTAACCATGGTTGCTCTCAATTAGAAGCTGAATTGGTTTCAAATATAAAGTTTTGTTTTATGATGAAAGGGGGAAAAGCTGGTCATCCCTGGAGAACTGGCTGGCCCTTTTGTAGTAATAGTTGCACTACTTCTGTCTCCATTGGGAAGGCAGATGACCAGCTGCCTGGCTTCCTTCCCTTCTGTCTCCAAATGCTTAACTCTACTTGGTCTTACTTCTTGTGTTGGAGGCACAAGTGTCCTTCTTAAAAAATGAGTATTTTTAAGTTGTACATAAAACTCCTTAGTGCCCCTTTTAAGAAAAAGAAGTACAACATAGATAAGACTGAGTTCCCTTTGACCATCCCTTCCCTGCCAGGCCACTCCAGGCAGTAAGCCCTGGCGTTTTCCAGGGTATGTCCTTCCAGAGCCTTGTCTGTGTGTTGTCATATGGAACTGTGTTCTCTCCTGAATCCCTCTCTCCTAATCTGTTGCCTTCCATCCTGCCTGCCGACCCTGAGACACTAAGGTTCAGCCTGGAGGAGGGCAGGAGGCCCTGCCAGGGTGTGCCATGGCCATGTGACTATCCACAGCAGAGGCTGGCCAAGCCCCAGCTCCCAGGCCTCACCTCCCAGCCGGGGCTGTGATCCCTGTGTTTGCCTGTTATCAGTAATTTCTGGTCGTCTGTGTTAATAGCTGGCCCTAACTTCTCTTTGAGATCTCACATTGAGGTAGGTTATGCTGTCCTGCTAGTGTTCCTGTGCTGGTCTTTGGCCAGTTTGCTACGAGATCATCCCTGCTTTGCTTTGTATGGCAGAAGAGCTGACCCCTGCAGGTCATGCTTCCCAAGCCGGCCTCATGCTGGTTTTGAACAATAGGGAAATCCTGGTAAGATTGGAGGACAGGAGGACGGGAGAAGCCTAGGGATTTTTCTCTCTCTGCCCTGGTGGTGTGTTCTCCACTAATCTGGTTCCTTCTGAGCAGACCAGCTTGTTTGAGCTTCTGCAGCTGAGGTCAGCTTTTGGGCTCTGTTAACTGTGCTTCCTCACTTTGTCTCTTCAGTCTACAGAGCGTGGTGATGTCCTGCCCTTCCTAATTTCTGTGTGGATTCACTGTCCCTTTGGCTTCTCACTCCATTTTAAATACATAGAATGTTTGTTCTAAGAACCAGGTAGAAATGATGGTTTTTCGGACTCCGGAAATTTAGTTTATGGATTTCCAAATTCTAGCTACTAGACCTTTTTCTTGATTCAGTCTCTGAATATTTTTACATTCATTATTTTGAAATTATCATGAGTAGTCTCTGCCCTCTCCATGATATCACATTCCTGTCTTTCCAAATTGATATATCTCAAAGTATATTTTTAATAGATATAAAAAAATATCAAATGCCTGGAAAAATGTTCTGAAGCTGCAGAAAGCACTCATATCCAAGAAGAGATTAATGTCTAGGCAATTAAGAGGTCTCAGGTGGGCATGTAAATTCAGTTGCTGACTTTTTTCTTTTCTTTTTTTTTTTTTTGAGACAGAGTCTTTCCCTGTTGCCCAGGCAAGTGTGCCGTGGCATCAGCCTAGCTCACAGCAACCTCAAACTCCTGGGCTCAAATGATCCTTCTGCCTCAGCCTCCTGAGTAGCTGGGACTATAGGCATGTGCCACCATGCCCGGCTAATTTTCTGTATATATTTTTAGTTGGCCAATTAATTTCTTTCTGTTTTTAGTAGAGATGGGGTCTTGCTCAAATGAGATGGGGTCTCGCTCTTGCTCAGGCTGGTTTTGAACTCCTGACCTTAAGCGATCCTCCCGCCTCAGCCTCCCAGAGTGCTAGGATTACAGATGTGAGCCACCGCACCCAGCCCTGACTTTTTTCTTGAGGGTAAATTGCTTAGTTAGCACTTGTGAGCTGTAGGTTCAGTTACTTTTTCAACTATGGAAAAATTAAAAAACAAGTTATGATAATAGAAAAAAAGGAATTGGAATTTTAAAACCTCAAAAAGGAGTTTGGAGTTCTTCTGGTCTTGGCCGTAGAGAAATCAAGGGCAAGAAAGTGCACCCTATATCTAGCATGGAGGTATTTGATCTGAAGGATGCGTAAGAGACCAAGCAAGACATGGACGATGCTGGAAGCATCTGATAAATGGACCATAACAGCTTGTCCAAAAAACAATCTGCTGCCTGAGGGAAAGAGACAAGCTTTAGTATTTTGTAATCCTGTTTTAGTTCTTCACTTCATTTCCCTCTTGACTGTAGTGAATCATCTTATAAGCATCCGAATGTTGGGGGGTGTGGGGTAGACCCAAGTCTGAGCGGCGTGGGGGGTCACTGTGGAGGGGGGGGATCTGCTGGTAAG
>CAUYRT010016345.1:0-48077 GCA_963574885.1 Lepilemur ruficaudatus | reverse complement strand
AATTTATTTCTATTTTTAGTAGAGACAGGGTCTCACTCTTGCTCAGGCTGGTCTTGAACTCCTGACCTTGAGCGATCCTCCCGCCTCAGCCTCCCAGAGTGCCAGGATTACAGGCATGAGCCACGGCGCCTGGCCAAATTTTTAATAGCATGGTATATTCATAAATGATCGAGAGAGGGTGCATAAAAACATGGGAGGAAAACCTCCCCACCCCTACAAATTGGCAGGTGACGGTGGGCATGAACCAATAAAAAGTCCATAGGAGAAAATAGTTATTATCAACCTTCTTCCTAACTCCAACCACCTCTGAGGTTCCATATTCCTTTGGGATATTTACCCAGGTATAAGGCAGCTCCCTGACCCCTTTCTAATGCCATTTAAAAAAAAAAAAGTGGAGGTCACAAAATAAAGGACACTAACTACAAGTATGGTGGCCAGGTATTCCTAACCAAAAGTCTAGGCACGTGATTTGACAAATGGAAGTATAGGCAGAGGGCCAATGGGCAGTATTAAAATTGTCTTTCTCATAAATACTTGGCTAAATACATGTTGTATGTGGCCCTTGTAATGAAAACAGGAATGTGATTCCCTAAAGGGAGCCTCCACTTCACAGCTGAGGAAATACACTTCCCTAGGGAGGTAGGGAAGACTGCCCAGTGCTTATACTTAATACAAGAAAAACGCATCCCCCCATCCCAACCTACACAACAGTTTAAGTGACCAACATAAAGTAACAACAGAAAGGGGACACGTCTTCAGAACAGACAATGGGTTAGAATAACTACTTACCAGAGTTTTAAGAATAGTCTTAAGTGGCAGATAGTGTCTGGATGTATCAATTAGAATTCCTCTATGAGGAAACCTTGGAGAATCAATAATGTTGGATTCATTGATGGTGAACTATAAGACAAAATAAAATTTTGATTTTGTTTTAGAATTTTCTCTTAAGTTCAATAAAGACTATATCTATCTATACAACTATTAGATAAAAGATTAATTTAGAACAAAGTAAGTGTGAAATTTACATTTAGCAGCTAAGATAAATATTTGGGAAAAGAAACCTTCAGGAGGCAATAGCTAAACAGGTTACATTTTTTTCTAGTAATAATAATTATCTGACAATTTGTTGTAACATAATAATCATACTTACAGTACCATAAGAATCTTGATAAATTAACTGGCTAAAGGTCTCTATTCCTATGGAAAGGAAAATTTATTGCATTAATTTATAAAACAAATTGAGACAATAAAAGTTGTATTCTCCAAACACAGACACATAACCAGGTAAGGCAAATAAAATTAAATAGTGTTTACCTACACCCTCTAGCATATTTTCTAAAATCAAGGCTGAATTAAAAGAAAAAAAAAAGCATTCTCGTTGCCTTCTCCATTCATCTAATAAGAGTAGTTTACTTCGTTTTACCCATACCTAGTGTTTGTTTGAATGTTAAACACAAAAAAGAACAGTGATATGACACAATACCAGTCCTTAATGATTTATAGTATTTTGAGAAAGAATTTATAATATTATAGTCACTTTAGAAGAGTCACCTAAATTTAACAGAAGGAAAAAAAGCCCAGAAAACCACCATGAAACTATCAATAAAGGCCCAATTTATAACTTATAGTGTTTTAAGCTGCAAAGTGTTATAGCTGCAAAGACTATCTCAACATTTTTACTTTTTTACTCAAGTGGATTGTTCCCTTAATATACTAGATGACAGGCTAATTCCTCTAACTGGTCTTGACTTTATAAAGATTCATCATTCTAGCTGACAGCTATATAGCCAGGGACATTTTTAATCTGAAAATAGTTCAAAATCATTTTTGCTATGCCTTCCTCTCTCCCCATCCTACCCCCAAATACAGGTTCATCCAAGGAAGAATAATTTGAAATTTTCTATTACATGGCAATACACCCAATTATCAGTTTAGAGTACATTGCTTTGAAAGTCTGATGGTAAACAGAAAATAAGGACTTCTTGGCCTAGAATCTAGTAACTGCACACTCTAAAGCTCTTTATTGGCATGGATCAGGACAGACATCAGTAGGGATCTATTCTCCCTATCAGACCCCGGACAAGACAGGCAGATCAGACTAATAAATGCTTAAAACCACATAACATTATCTATAAATGATCCAAATGATAATGATCACAGTTACATTTGTAGTAAATATCTATAGATTTGATCTTAACACATTATATCATCTTTACAATTCAGGTAATATTGAAATTTTTTTCAACTCTTCTATTGATACATAATAGATATACACATTAGGGGGGGTACATGTGATAATTTAATACCTTCATATATTGCATTATGTGAATTGTGAAGATATGTATAAAGATCAAATCTATAGATATTTTCATATTCTATTTTGAAATAAGATTATAATCATACCATTCTTATGGCTATAAAAACATATAGCATAACAATGATTATTTTAGATAACAGTCAGTCTGGGTCAAATCCCAAGCCTTCTTTATTTTTAATTACTATAACTTTGGTTGGTTTAGTTCGTATTTAAAAATTCCCTTTTTAAAAACCATTTGGAAGTTAGTACAATATCTTCTTCTAAGAGGTAAAAGAAACTTTTGAACAGCAAAAGTAAATGTCCCGATGCCAAACTTTGAAGTTCAGACCCTGAAATTCACAGGAAAAGCTTTTAAGATTCCTCTCTGTTCACTGCCTCTAACCAACTCCAGAGCATACTTAGCTTTTAACACTGTTCCTATAAACTTGATTACGTTTCTAAGTCCACTGGAATTTAAAATTGGGGAAGAGAGATGCTTGCTACCAAAGGCAGCAAGAAGCGACAGCTGAAACAAAATCTTATCAGAACAGGTTGGGGCCATTTATAGCTCTACAAACATTGCAGTCCCAAGAGCATCAATGAATTACAGGACTGTAGGAATGTAATAACCCTCAAACATTTTTTATAAGGTCAAATGATGTTTCTCCCATGCTTCATACATGTTTAATGGAAATCATCTTGGAACTACTCAACAAAACTTTCTAAACCTGATTTCACAAAGCACCAACTAAAAATATTCCTTCACTAGAAAACAACAATGAAACTGCAGAGAACTTACCTCGCAATGCTCCCCAAACTCTGTTGGCCTTGAGGAAAGCCACTGGTTCTTTCACAACTAAAGTATCTGTATTGGGGATTAGAAAACCGCTTTTGTTAATCTCTCAGCGACACACAATAAATTTCCTAAATGTGTATCATTGGTATTTCTGGACCATTCTTTTCTCTTGAGCACCACACCTGTTTCTTCCAGCTGCCTTCTGCACATCTTCACATAGATGTCCTGTAGACACTTCAAACTCCATATGCCCAAAACGGAACTCAGCCCTCCTTCCTCTTTCACACAATTCAGCCTGCTGGTCTCCTGCGTTCCCCACGTCAGTGAGTCAGTCACATACCATCCAGTCAGCTGAGCAGCTCATGTCAGGAATCTGGCTGCTACTTGCCATGATTACTCATTTCCCCCTCCAACTTCCCCCTCGACAGAGTAGGGTCCTAATTAAGCCAAAATTTTAGGTCAAAAATACAAACATTCCTTGATGCCCATTATTCCTTGGTGATTTGAGTGTCACTCAAATCTCCCCTTTAGGCCAGAGAGTTATCTCTACTCTTTTCCCTTCAGTTTTTTTTTTTAAACTTGCCCTGCACCCATCTTCCCTCAATATCATCCAAATCTGCCTTAAGACTTACTCCCTAACTCTTTTTACCTTAATTCAGCTTTGTCCCACTCAACAAAGATAATTTAGCTTTGTCTCACTCAGTAAAAAGTTCACACCCATCTAGAACGGGGCTCCCTGCAGTTGGTCACTTCTCATGAGGCACTAATCTTTGAAATCACACTCTGCCTAAGGCTGGCTCAATAGTCATTGTAGCCTTTTAGAGAGGTTTGGGGTGCAATCAACCCCAGACAGAGTAAAGCACCAGAGGGTACACAGATTGAAAGCCAAAGGGTGTGACAGTGGGACTTTGCCACAGCAAAGACACTCAGGGGCTGGGGGGGGTCAATGACTTAGTACCATATCCTCTGGGCTGCCTCATCACCCTCCACCCACCTCCACCCCTGTGCTCACAGGAGAGTGGGCGGCAGGTAGGCAAAAGAGCTCTACCAATTGTGTGACCGTCTTGGGTAACAGTCTTCTGACAAGACAGCATTTTCTATCAGAAAACCACAGTGACGGGGTAGCTAAATGCCGGGCTAAGAACTCTCTTGCTGTTATGAGCACATCTAGTCACGTTTCCTCTCCATCGGATTCTTCTCAGCTATCTAAGCAGCTCACTGTTCCACTGGTCACTGTTTAAAAGCATTTTTTGCCACATTATACTAATAGTTTTGAGATTTCCCAGAAATAGGACAAAGAGTCACCTAAAACATTTAAACATTAACATGTTGCTCGTACTCGATGCCAATTATTTTCCAATAGCTGAGGACTGGCTGATATAAACAGGATTCTGATTCAATGGAAAATATATATAGCAATTAGAAGGAGATTTGGTTTTCCAAATATATGGACACATAGCTATATAATTTCAATTTTTATTTCAAACAAAATTGTTAGTGTTAATAATGATCACCTCCCTGATGTGGGACAGGGATGGCATCTTTGCCTTGTCAGTTACCCCTTCTGTGCCTTTTTGCACCACATACACTTTTGGTGGGTAGATATACAAATAACATATCAATACATTCTCCTTTAAAAATAAAGTATTATAGATAAGGCTAAAATCCCCTTTGAGAACCCACCCAACTCCCTCTACCCTCCTCAGGGGAAACACTTCTCAGGCCTTTCCTAGGCTTCACGTTGCTTTATGGGCACGTTCCAGCATGTGTGGATAGATAAATGGGTCTTCCTCTACACATTATTCTATAGCTTTCTTTGTTCAACTCAGCAGTTTATCCTGGCAAGCTCTCCATGTCTGTTCATTGTAACACTGCGTCTCTATTCTTTTTTTTTTTTTTTTTTTTTGAGACAGAGTCTCACTCTGTTGGCCGGGCTAGAGTGCCATGGCATCAACCTAGCTCACAGCAACCTCAAACTCCTGGGCTCAAGCAATCCTGCCTCAGCCCCCCGAGTAGCTGGGACTACAGGCATGCGCCACCATGCCCGGCTAATTTGTTCCATATATTTTTAGTTGGCCAATTAATTTCTTTCTATTTTTTTTAGTAGAGACAGGGTGTCTCGCTCTTACTCAGGCTGGTCTCGAACTCCTGACCTTGAGCGATCCACCCACCTCGGCCTCCCATAGTGCTAAGATTACAGGCATGAGCCACCGCGCCCAGCCTGCTTCTCTGTTCTTAACTGCTGTACAGTACTCTTGAGTGTGGATTGACAAGATATATTTAGCCATTCCTCTACTGATGGACACTGAGTTTTGTTTACAACTCTTCACTATTACAGTCAAACTGCATCAAACATCCTTGATGTATGTAACCATTTCTCTAGAGTAGAAACTAGCCCACTATGGTTCTCAGGGAATGCATATTTTTAATAGTGCTTTAAAACACTAGTCACTTTCTTCGACAGTTTTCTCTTACTCCAGATATTTGATACCTTTTCGATACATTTTCCATTCATCTGTGTTACTTTTATCATCATCAACTAGTTTAAAAATTTAGAACCCGTTTATCCTTAAGCCAGAAAATTTCACAATTACCTTATCTCAAGAAGCTTCCCTTTCACAATAAAGATGGTTTGCGGAGCTGACTGGAAGATAAGCTATGACTCTCCAATCTCAGTACATTCCATTTTCTGGAATTTACAACATGCCATCTGTATAGCTGAAGCTAACAGCAAAACTTCCTTGGGAACTTAATGACCATTTCTATCTCAACTAGGAATGTAAAACCTACTTCATATAGTGTCTGAATGCTGAGTGTCAACTGAAATCACATGGCTGATGTTGGTAAATTATCCTTATCTTTTCTAAGAACAGCTATTGAATTGAAGAGAAATGAAGCTATTTTTCAAAGAGATGCATTATTAAGAAATCTCATCTATACCATATACACTGTATGTGTCTAAGTAAAGATACGTACTTAACCATTTATGAGGCAGTCTGAGGACAACAGAGTTGCTCTTTTCTCTAAATACGTGGCATTTTTATCTTTATACCCAATTTCTCCATCTACTGTCTTATATTAATCTTATATTATGCATGTCCTCATATTTCCCCTCTTTGATTCCTTGATGCAATTACACGCTACTTACAGCCACCACACCCTATAGAAAAGGCATGCCTAAATTTTTTTTTTTTCTTTTTTGAGACAGGGTCTCCCTCTGTCACCCAGGCTGAACTGCAGTGGCCCAATCACAGCTCATTGCAGCCTCAAACTCCTGGGCTCAAGGGATCTTGCTGCCTTAGCCTCCTGAGTACCTGGGACTATAGGAAAGTGCCACCACACTTGGCTAATTTTTTCTTATTTTTTGTAGAGATGGGGTCTCACTATGTTGCCCAGGCTTGTCTTGAACTCCCAGTCTCAAGTGATCCTCCTGCGTTGGCCTCACAAAGTGCTGGAATTACAGGTGTGAGCCACCATTCCTGGCTATGCCTGATAGTTTATTCCTTCCAAAACAATCTGGGGAAATCCCTAGAGAATGATGCTTTAGGCAACAACAAAGAAAATCATTTAGCTAAATGTTGATTATATTGTCAATCAAGTGAAACAACTGTACCCCTGTCCCAGTTTTACATTACTTTTGTGTAAAAAGTTAGATTATAAAGAAAGATCATGGATATAAGCACAGATGACTTCAAAGAAAAGAAATTGTCTAGGTGTCCAAAAGTAAGGGATTAGCCAAGTAAGCTCACCCACACAGTGGTAAAACATTAATCAGCCATTAAAAAATGATGTCACAGGGCCAGGCGCGGTGGCTCACGCCTGTAATCCTAGCACTCTGGGAGGCCGAGGTGGGAGGTTTGCTCAAGGTCAGGAGTTCGAAACCAGCCTGAGCCAGAGCAAGACCCCGTCTCTACTAAAATAGAAATAAATTCATTGGCCAACTAGAAATATATAGAAAAAATTATCCGGGCATGGTGGCGCATGCCTGTAGTCCCAGCTACTTGGGAGGCTGAGGCAGAAGGATCCCTTGAGCCCAGGAGTTTGAGGTTGCTGTGAGCCAGGCTGACACCATGGCACTCTAGCCCAGGCAACAGAGTGAGACTCTGTCTCAAAAAAAAAAAAAAAAAAATGATGTCACAGAAGGATATTTAGTGAAATTCGTGAATGTTCATAATGCATTATTCAACAAAGCAGGATATAAAAATAAATAGCAAAATTACAAAAAGAACCTGCATGTACAGAATTACTTCCCATTTTCATGCCAGTGTTTATCATGGGTTTATATCTATGTAAAATATTCGAATGTTTTACTCTGCAAAAAATATATATACACCTGAAATAATAGTGGTTAATTGTGTGTGCTGGGCTTATGAGTGATTCATTTCTTCCTCTTCTGCACTTATGCTTACAAATTTTCTGCAATCACTATATGTTGCTTTTATAATCAGACCTTAAAGGTTATTTTTAAAGTAAGAATTATAGTCACTGGCCAAGAACTCATAATAGTTCATAGCATGGAGCCCGTTTCTGGCAGTTAAGTCTGCTAACAGCAGCTTTGAATAGGATAAGCTCACATTTCATAGGTACTTACAGGATTCATCGGAAGACACATTGGGAAACGCTTCACACTCAGAGTCAAGCACAATTGTGACAAGAAGTTGCTGTAACTCTGCTCCACCCTGAAATCTTGCAGGCCCATTAGGCCGTGTGTAGACACCAAAAATATATTCATAGTATCTGTATGAGAAATAAATTTAAACAAATTTTAAAAGCAAATTTATCCAAATTTTAAATACATATGTACTAGAGGACATTGTAGTTGACTCCTCAAATCCATACCACCCTTTATTAGTCCCATCAGACATTCTTACCCCAAGCTGTAAGTTAGAAGCAATTGGGGAGCTCTTTGAAAATCCTGCTGTCCAGACCTTCAGAATCTATGAGGATGGGCTGCAGGCATGGGAATTTTAAAAGCTCCCCCTACACTTCCAGTGAAGCCCCTATTAAGAACAAGAATCAGGCCGGGTGCAGTGGCTCACGCCTGTAATCCTAGCACTCTGGGAGGCTGAGGCGGGCAGGTCGCTCAAGGTCAGGAGTTCGAGACCAGCCTGAGCAAGAGTGAGACCTCGTCTCTACTATAAATAGAAAGAAATTAATTGGCCAACTAAAAACATATAGAAAAAATTAGCTGGGCATGGTGACGCATGCCTGTGGTCCTAGCTACTTGGGAGGCTGAGGCAGAAGGATTGCTTGAGCCCAGGGGTTTGAGGTTGCTGTGAGCTAGGCTGACGCCACGGCACTCAATCTAGCCCGGGCAACAGAGTGAGACTCTGTCTCAAAAAAAAGAAAAAAGAACAAGAACAAGTAATCAAACTCATGTATCACTTTTGGGTATGAAACCTTCTGACCAGTGATTAGGGGGCGTATGTGCGAGTGTGGTGAGAAGTTCCTGTCCGAAGCAAACCACAAGAAAACTTTCTCTGTATGTGACAGCTGGCTACACTAAAGACGACAGAGCAGAGATGGCAGGAATATGGATCCATGATGCTGCTATTGAGCTACTCCGTGTACTAACCCTAAATTCATTCCTGCTTTTGGACACCCTAATGTTTAAGATAATAAGTTTTCTTATTGCTTAAGCCAGATTGAGTCAGGGTTCCTGTTACTTTCCAACAAAAGTATCCTAGCTGATATATAACCCCCCTCCAAAATGTCACCAGCCCACAGAATTCTCACCAGAGCCTTTAAGACTTACCGTCTATTGGTAGCCAAATATCAAAGAGAATATTAAATAAAAATTTAAAGGTGCTAAAGGACAAAAAAGATCAGGTAGGCTTCAGAGCAATTGTTTAAATAAAATTTTGTAGATTTGGATAAGCCAGAAGGTTGTATATGCTACTTATATGTAAGAACATCTTGTGCTTTTCCAGAGAAGTAAGGAGAGGTAGGAAAATTCGGATGAGTCTGGAAGTGTATGGAAGTTAACCAGTGAGAGAATGGAATGGGTGAGGGTGTTGAGGGCCCTTCTCCCAGAAAAACCTTGACAGACTAAAAAGGAAATTAAGACCACTGAAGTGCGTACTTTAACATGGTTAATATGGTAAGTTTTATGTGTATTTTACAATTAAAAATAAAAATTTAAAATGGGAAATTAAAGCAGCAGCTTCAAGATCTGAGTTAGGTGCCAGCTTGTCCCAAATAAGAAAAACCTTGGCCCTGAATAGTAAAATTCTACAGAAAACTCAAAGGGCTCTCAGGCAGTGATGTCAAAGGTATCTGGGTTAATTTGGCCTTCCAGGAACTGAAGGAGTGAAGCTATTCATTTATTGATTAGTGACTAGAATATGACGCACCCTGTTCTAAAAGCTGAGGAAGCAGCCATACACCTACCAGCCAAACTCTCCGCCTGCAAAAAGCATACTATTTGAAAGCAGGGTTTGTGATGGAACTTGGGCTCTTCCGAGACGAGAGCCACATGATTCTGAACACCTGGAGCCTAGACTGTGTTCTTGACCACCTAGAGCTTTCTAAACATCCCAGTATTTCCAAATCCTTCCAGCCCTACTGTTTTTACTCTGACCTCTTGAGTTCCTAGAATGTCTCACCTGCATGCTTTCAAGTCCTAGCCATAAGGACTGTTTTATGATGTGCTTCCTAACCATAGCAGGTATTAATTCACACGGACTATGAATTACGCAAACTCTTCAGGTAATTAACCTGCCTCGAAATGCCAAGCCACGTTTTCAAGCCATCTCATAGCTGATTCAAGTCCTAGTTATCTAGCTTCGTTAACTAACGCCGCCAACGTTTTCATGCCATACTCATATCACTTCAGCATATCACCAAGTCCTTGTTTTACTGGCAGCATGGCACAGAAGGAAAATTCAACTTTATAAGCCAATCTCCAAGGCAAACATTGTCAGGGTGTTTGTTCTTAAAAGATCTCCATTCCTAGTCATGATCTTGTAGATAACCTTCAAGTACTTCCCACACAATCCTTCTGAATATCCCAATGCAACCAACCACTTTGGTTTTACATCTTCACCCCACTAGGGCCACAGCATTCCGGCCAGTTAGCAGATTCAATGCCAAAGGCTCATTAGAGTATGCACCTAAAACAGAGGGTAGCGATATCCATGCAGTACAAAACAGAAGGAAAGCCTGACCCTTCCAAAGGCAGGGAATAAACCGTCTCTGCTATAAACATCAGGGGCCTTCAGCTGGAGCACCAGGCTCACCTGGGGTCAGAACAGGTTATCTAAGCTAGTTTAGCATTTTTCCACCAGCTGTTCAGTTCCCGCAGGTACAATTAAGCTATGATTGTGTCCACTTGGCACAGAGGCACCCTGGGGCTTGGAGGCGGCAGACAGCACCAAATTACAATCTTCTGGAACACGACACACCTTCAGGACAGACATACCTCCACAGGTCTCATACCAGAGAGGACAGCATGCCTGGTTCAAACATTCCCCCTAAAGGCAACCTTTCTTGTCTAGGGTGTGGTTAGCAAAGCCAGCTGTGTGTGTGCTACATCTCATTATGCATCAGAGGTTTCTAGGGCTCTGTAAGAGGAAGCAGGGAGAGGAAGCAGGGGGCTGGTGTTGGGGGAACACACAAAAAAAGCAGACACTGCCTAAGCATTGGCCATGTGAAGTAGATGTCAACATCTAACAGATTTTGGAAGGGAGGAGAATTTTAGGTGGTGCTCCAACTTTAGGACTTCTGCCATCTGAGTTGTTACCAGGAGATTTGGGGAGGGCAAGTGGGTGAGACAGGCCCATAAATGACAGTCAACTTTCGGGGATCCCTGGTCCCTCAAGACGAGCTTGCCTAAGCTCTTCCAGATCTTCCAAGATCCCTTAGAACTCCCTTCAAATAAAAGGCTGTCACTTCTCTCCCCAGCTCTGGAGTTGGGAAACCAGTGTCCCCTCCATCCATCTCATTTGCCCTTCTGAGGCGAACAGAGCGACTGCCTCTGAGCAACCCGCTCCCTGCAATCAGCATCCTGCACCCAAACCAGGGTTCCTGAGCACCCACAGTGCCCCTTAGGAGACAGAAGGGAAAGGGAAGGAGCTTAGGTTTCAGACCGCGTTGGTTTGAACAGGCCCTGCCATCTACTAGACCTGTGACTTCGGTCGGGTCACTAGCCCCTTCGGGTCGGTTTCCTCGCCTGCGGCATAGGGCGGTGTGAGGGTCTGCGCCCCAGGGTGGTCCTCCTCCCCCCGCCCCCGGGTCCCTTCCCTGCCGGGAGCGCTCACCGCCGAAACGCTTCCTCCAGCAGGGAGCAGGAGGGACCTGCCGTGGAATTGGGGCCGTGTTGGATGTAGAAGTTCTCTGGGGAGAGGCGCATCTGGCTGGGGGTGACCGTCACCGTGAGCGGCAGGGGCCACAACGCCGACCCTGGCGCGGCGGAGGCGCGCGGGGCCTGCGCCACCAGAGCCAGCATCAGCAGCAGCAGCACCCGCGGCGGCGGCAGCCCCAGCCCGCGTCGCTCCATGGCTGCTCTCTGCCCGCTCCGCCCAGCCGGAGCCTCGCTACTTGACTGCCAGCCCGGGCCGGGGCGGGGAGGAGGAAGCGTGGGCCCGCCGAGTCGCCGAGTCAGATGACAGCGCGCCCCGCCCCAGGCTCCGCCTCCAGGCCCCGGGCGCGCCGAGGACTCCCCGCAGGAATGTCACCAGGCCGGCAGCCACTGCAGCTATAGGATGGCCAGAGTAAGAAGAGGGCCCGGAGACAGAGCTGGGGAAGCCAGCCCAGCGACAGGTCACCTGTGGGCTACTGGCTTCGGGGAAACTGGAGGACTGAAGCCTGTGGAACACCTTCTTTCTCCTCCAACCTCAAACGCCAGATTACCGAGACGGGATTGCGTTTATTTGCTCCAGACTTTTCTCTAACGGTGTTTCAGCTTTAATTAATAAAGCCTTCCCATCAGAACTCCCTGGGGTAGAATTTTGAACAGGTGGGAGGCTAAAAAAGTATGCAGAGGAAATCCTGTGAGAGAATATCTTACAGGACTTCTTAAAACTTCAAAAGGACCCCATGGACCAAGCTAATAGAAAAATGATACAAAGAGGGGACATATTTGTAATAAAGTATTAACATTTTCAAAAAAGTTAAAAACATGACCGTTACAAAGTAGAATGAAAATGTGTCAAAGATGTATTCAATTTATTAGAGAATTATAGTGATAAGTAAGGCTGGTTCAAAGACTAATTAAGCAATGTTCGAAGAAGATTGCTAAATAGTTTTAAAAGTGGGTCTTGTCCTGCAGGGACACAGCCCTATGAGCCTGAGTTAGGGCACCAACGTCCCCAATCAAGAAAAAAAAAAAAAAAAAAGAAACTCTTGTTTCTAAAGAATTCCTTAGAGCAACTTATTTGTGACATGTATATGTGTATACATATACATATATAATATTTGGAAATAAAACAGATCTAGATGTAAGCAGAACAATGTTGCTGGATCCAGTGCGGCAGGGATTGAAATGTCGCTTCCTCTTCTCTTTCTGTCCCCCGGCCTCTCTTTATATATCTCTGCCTTTCACCTGAGCTTTTCTCTGTATTAACTTCATTCTCAGGCAGGTTCTCTCCTTAGTATGATACCCTAGCAACCCCAGGGTATCAAGGACAACCCCTCACGGAAGCATATGTTCCTCACTCCTCCTCGGGGGTCCTGATAAAGAATCCTGAGTGACAAGCTGAATTTCGTACCCACCCCTAAGGAAGAGCTAGTGAAGTCACATAACCAACATGGAATGGAGATGCCAAAGTTCTCAAAAGGAAAAGAGGTGTTCTCTTACTGGAAGAAGGAAGAGGTAGTGCTTGGCAGACCAAAACCACAGACCTGCTACAGTAAGTATTCTGAAAATGTTGAAGAGCTGCCGGGAAAGACTTCAAGGAAATATTGGGATTGTTGAGGATCAGACAACGATCCCCCAATGTGTGGCACTTTGGCATGTTGAATTCTTTGAACTGAAGGAAAGGGGCTCAGAAACAAGACCGTTCTGCCTTCTCCTGCCCCTCTTTCTCCCCTAAAGCAGGCCATAGAAACTAGAATTCCTCTTCCCCAGAATGGGTCATGGAAACTAGAAATAAAAAAATAGAAAGCCAGTCATAAAACCTAGAAATATTACTCCGATCTTCCCTTGCCTTTGTGCATAGGAGCTGGCCATAAAGAGGTTCTCTGACCTACATTGTCTGATAGTAGGTCATAAGACCCTTGTTCCAAAGGGGCCCTGCCTTGTACCCAGGAGGAAGGAATACCACATAGACAGGCCAAGAAGAATCTGAACAGACAGACCTTGTTAGGTTCCCCTCTCTGTTTGTTACCATTGGTCATATCCTTTTTATCTAATCACATTTCTATATGCCTGTCTGCTCTGTATCAAACCTAAAAATAGTTTTCCCTGGGTCTTTGGGTCTTCATTTCTCAAGCCTTCCATGTCATGTAAAATTTTGATGAAATAAATCTGTTATGCTTTCCTTTTGTTAATCTGTCTTTTGTTATAGGAGTGTCAGCTGTGACCCTTGTGATACATGAGGAAAGGAAGGCATCAGACCCTTCCACCTCTATAGGGTGCATGCTTAAGGTTCTTCCATCAAAGCAAACCTCATTCATTGTCACTCTCTTCTCCTCTCTTCTTATAATTAAAATAAATTCAATTTGCAGTATTTACCTTCACTGCCACTTTTTACTGTCCATTGAAGGCTAACACAGCATAACGTTTCCAAGATTCAATCTCCAATTCATGTTGTTGCAATTACTAAATTCTTAACAACTTCACCTTGTGTAGTACTTATCTATTGCTGTGTAAGAAATTACCCCAAAATTTAGGAGCTTGGAACAACAAATAATAAATAAGATAATAAATATCTCACATGGTTTTTTTAATTTTGGTTTTTTGGGGGATTTTTTGGTTGGTTGGTTGTTTTTGAGACAGGATCTTGTTCTGTTGCCCCAGCTAGAGTACAGTGGTGTCATCATAGCTCACTGCAACCTCAAACTTCTGAGCTTAGGTGATCCTCCTGCCTCAGCCTCCTGAGTAGTTGGGACTACAGAAAAGCATGCCATGCCCAGTTAATTTTTTCTATTTTTTGTAGAGATGGGCTCTCGCTATGTTGCTAAAGCCTCAAGTGAGCCTCCCTCTTCGGCCTCCCAGAGTGCTAGGATTAAAGATGTGAGCCACTCCACCTGGCCACTCAGGTTTTCCTAAGAGTTGGTATTATGATTAATATATGTAATTAAAACTAATAGGTAGAAGAGAAATAACTTTTTATGAAAAATATTTTTTATAAAAAAGGTTATAAGACATAGTTTTTTTTAAAAAGGTAAGTTTGTTTAATTTACAGGTTTTAAAAATTGTTTTAAATTAAATAATTAAAACTAAATAGATATAAAAGTTGGGGAAAATGATGGTTACGAAAGGTTTATAAACATCTTGCCTTATGATTAAAATTAGATGGATTTGTAAGACTTTATATTAAATTAGCTTCACCATTCATAATATACTAGATAAAATTAGGTTTATAATACAAAGATAAAATTTGTTTTATTTTGAGAAAGATTTTAAATATTAATGGAAATAACAAAAGATTTTTGTTCACCTTTTGAATAAACTGCAAAGAAAAAGAGGAGGGAGAGAGAAAGATTCAGTTTGCCTCCTTGTTAGCTAACCTTTCAGTTTGTATTAGGTCCTATGATTGTTTGGAAAACTAAGTCTCCTCTCTATCAAAGAGTAAGATTTTTGCTTTTTAAAATCTTTGAATTATCAGTTTGGCTAACTGACTATAATTTTATAGCAACCTGTGATCCTGTTTTGTGACCAGTGTTTTATGACAGCAAGTGTTTTAAGCCTTTGATAGTTGACAAACTTTCTGAAATTGAAATTCTAAATCCAGTCTTTTTGACCTCAAACTACCCTTTTAAATATTAGGGCCACTGAAAGTCTAAAAGAGACATATGAGGCTTATTAGGCATGTTAAAACTGTATAGGAAGCATTGTCGAATATGAAATGGTGTTTAACTTTCTTTGGGTTATATTTGTATAAACCTGTTATTAATATGTGTTCCCATATTGTATGAAATTCCTAAAATTCTGCTATCTGTTGGTGTATGTTATCAGTAATAATGGTTATTATGTTAAATTGTTGTATGCCACAAAATAACCAACTTTGTCAATTGTCTCTTTACCCATGGCTATTCTAAGACTTTTGTATTATTTTACTTTGATTCTTCTCAAAAAGTGTTTTTTTAAACCAACTACGGTCCAAAGTTTGCTTCTTCAAGGAAAGTTGTGGAAAGGACTGAAAAATTCTCTTGAATACAGGTTTCTGATAACTTTGGAGATTATATACCATTGGACTAAAAACAAACTTCCAGGAATTTAATTAAAAAGTTGATGCATCCATAAGTATTGCTAACTCAACCTCACACAGAATAGAAATTAATTCCATGGGACTGAACTAATTTTTTTTATGACTTTTTGTTTGAAACATTGCTGATTCCTTTTGTGTTTTGATCTATAACAATATAATTAATTGAGTAAGTTCAATAAAAATCTGTTTTCTTCTATAAGAGGGCACAATGAAAGACGCTGGTTATTTTATCAAGGCTTTGACTGGAATGGCATGTTTTCAGAGGTGCCCAGACTGTGTGTTAAAGAATTAAGGTTGACTTTATACAGCTGATAAAAAGCCTTTTGGAAAAACTGGCCAGGTACCTCATCAATAACATTTCCTGGTATGTGGTAAGTAAAGAATGCCACTTTCTAACTGGTTCAGGAACCCCAGGTTACTTTGGGACCTCAAGAAAGGAGGGATTTACCCAATTCCTATAGGTATCTAATGGCACAGATAAATCCTTGGCTTGACTCAAGAGGCTTTCAAGTCTAGCCTGAGATTCCCTATGAAAAAGTTCCAGCAAAGCCAATTTTTTTTTAAGAAAAGCCTCTATGGCCAATAATTATTCTTACTGCACTTTATTCAAATAACCAGGCTAAGTATAATGAGATTAAAGTTTATTTTTGCAAGTAAATTGGTCCTCCTCTCATTTGTCTTTAATAAAAATGGCAAACAGAAGAGAGAAAAATACATACGGTTCAGAAAAAAGAAACTGTAGTCCACCTGTTATTAGATTCCAGCCTTGTCCAATGTTTTTGAGTTTTATGTTATTTGCCTACAGTTTGGACTGAATCCTGAATTCTTTCCTGGCTACAAGTCTGCAGATAATGTTTTCAATTTTTTTTTCATTTTTCTGACTTGGACTCAATGAAATCACCATTATCTTTTCCTGAGACCTGCGAGCATACCTTGGGACATACAAACTCTCAGAGGAAAAAAAAAATGTCAGATTGGCACTACTTCTGCTTTAACTGAGGCTGCTTTGAGTTTAACATCTAGACACTTCAGCCAGATGTCCTTTGGACTCTAACAAAACTACTTTATGAATCGTTCCAAATATTAATTTTTATTTTTCTTCAGTTTGAAAACCTGTCTGCAATGCCAAATCCTGGAATGACACACAGCTGTTTAACTACACTGATCTGTTCACAGGACCAAAAAGATATAGGATATGTATTTAAATTTGTTCGTTTGGTTTTTTTCCCCACTCCTTAGTCCAAAGATAACAGCTTGGCTTTTAATATGTGAGACCTTTTAATTTCAAAGTGAGTACTGAAAGAAATTAGACATATTTTACCCCCAAATATATTTCTTTGACATATTTTGGGATGGCTGCCACAGAAGTAACTCTGCAAAGCTGTCTTTTGTGTGTGTGTGTATTTGGGGGCAAATTTACATATGCAGAGAATCTCCGTTAATGCAGTCAGGTTTTTGCATACTTGAGCTGGAAAAGACTAACCGAGTGTCTCCACTCTTTTCCCCCTAGACTTAAGAGAGGATTGCCAGGAAGATACCAGGACACCTGGTAGCAAAACTTGTTGGGAATACTTGTCCCTATCTACAGAGCATGTGCCAAGAAAGACGTGATTAAAATCCTGTCTGCAACTCTAGGGCTGATCACAGAAGACATTACAAAGAGCCTTCAACTCTTTAGTCCAGGTTGTCCTGTATAATCGGGTAGTGCTAGGTTTCCTGTTGGCTAAACGACGGAGTCTGTGCAGCATTAAACACTACCTGCTGTATCTATATAAATACCTCAGAAAAATGGAAATCCGAATAGAAAGAGTTTCTCAACAAGCTATGTGGCTACAACAGGGCTCTACTAGTGACCCCATGCTTGATTGGTTTTCAGAGTTACTCACTTGGATTCCCCAGGACTTCAAATCAATCTGCAGGAACTCCTGAAGCTAGGACTCTCGCTCCTTACCCTAGGGCTCATTATCTATCTTATAATCCACTCTTCACTGAAGTGCTGTGCTAAGACTGTGAACAAGACTACTAATGTTCTTGTCATGCAAATCTTAGGTTGGCAACTATACACTCATACATACTTGAAGACAACTGCAAAACAGTTTCATTCCTCTTACCCCAGGATCAACCCTAACTATGCCCCTTGTCAGCAGGAAGAAGCCATATCAGTCATCTGCTCTTTTCTATCTAATTAGCCCATACCTCAGGAATGAGGTGAGATGAAGCCTGGGGGGGACTGAAGGAGCCCTTTATAAAATTAATCAAAGGTCATAAGGTGGGAAAAGTGGTAGGAGCCTGAACTCTGCAAAAGTATAGGTATAAATGTATAAATATTTATATATATTTAAATATATATGGTTGGTTTTATATATATATTTATACATATTTATATTTATATTGTTCCCATTGTTCCCTAGCTTGCTTTGCTATAATTGCTTACTACTCAGGAGTCACATACATACCTGAGGGTCATGAAGATTCTTAGCTTTCTTCATTCCTCCCATAGATAACATCACCCTAGCGAAACCTGAGGCTATTCTTTAAGATATCTTCCAAACCCTGCATTCCAGTGGACCAACAGACCCAACCAGACTAGTAGCTCATACCAAGGAACCAACTCAACTAGTCTTGTGACTTGGGAACTGAGTCAATACAAGAAGACCATTTCTGCTCCCTGACCCTATGAGTTCATCCCCAGCCAATCAGCAAATCCAATTCCCTAACCTTTTGCCCTCCAAACTATCTTTAAAATCGCTTTCTCCCAAATTCTCAGGGAGATGGATTTGAGGAATTCCTCCCATTTACTTGCATGGCACCTGTGATATTAAACTCTTTCTCTGCTATAACTCCTGCTGTCTGAGTGTATTGGCTTCCTCTTGAGCAATGAGCAATGAATCTGCTTGGGCTGTAACAACCATACCAAGGGCTGGTGAGAAAACAGAGCAACTAGAATTCTCATATATTGTAGGTGGGAATGCAGAACAGTACAACCACTCTAGAAAACTGTTTGACAGTTTTTTATGAAGTTAAACATTGACTTACCACATGACCCAGCTTTCCCACCCTTAGATATTTACTCTAGAAGAATGAAACATTATGTTCACACAAAAACTTTTATGCAAATATTTATAGCACCTCTATTAAAATTGCCAAAAAACTGGGAATAGCTCAAACATCCCTCAATGGGAAAATGAATAAACAAACCATGGTCCATTCATACAGTGGAATATCATTCAGAAATAAAAAGACTAGAAATGTTTTATTTGATTTAATTTTAATAAGCATAACTTTAAAAAACTGATATGTGAATCTCCTCTTTTAACTATAAATCTTATATAATCTAAATACAAATTAAGTATATCTAATAAAACTTAATCTTCAAATTGAGACGTGCAATAAGTCTAAACTTATACATTGGATTGTGAAGCCTCAATATAGAACAAGAATATAAAATATCTTTTTCATCACTTTTACATGAATTACATTTTGAAATGACAATATTTTGAATTTATTTGGGTTAAATGAGAAATACTAATATTTTATAAATATTTAATAATAAATATTGAATAATAAATTTTATTATTAAAACATTATTAAAATGACATGAGCAGTACAAGTTATCATGTAGCAGATATAAAGATACAAGGAAAAATGAAATGATAGTGAAAATCACAGAGTGCTGAAGAACTTTGGAAAATACAAGACACAATAAAAGGATTTAAATGTGAAGATGATTCTGATTAGTCAAATACCACAATGAAGTTGGTGCTGAACTGATTAATTTAGGCTCTGAGGTTCTACTCAGCAAGGATTAAACTGATTTTTTCTTTTAACAAATGGGCCTATGGAGATCACTGAGATTAACATCTTTTTAAAACTAATGAAGAGAATGAGTCTGATTGCTTCTGTGTGCTCCTTCAATAATTGTGAGATCCCTTCAGAAGGACAGTTGTATTAGTTAGAGATGATCCATTAACATTTTAAAGGCATAAATCTGATTCTTAAGGTGAATGCTTTGTATTACATCACTGGGTCAAATTCTGAGAATTTAAGAAAAAGAAAGGAATTTAGTTTACTACAATAAAAAACAACACCATGTTTGCATTTTCATCATGTGGAGGCAGCCCTTTATCTCTATTTTCCTAGGGAGAAGCATTTGTGTTATTTGGTGGAAGAACACACAGTAGAGCAATCTCTTTTTGTGTATTGCTCAGTCAGAATGGCATTCGGATAACTCATTTGTTACAGGCATTCTTTGCCAGCGTGCAGTGTATCCGATGAGATTCAATGTTCAATGAAATAATAAAATGTGCTTTTGTTCTATAATAATAAGAATAATAGTTCTTTCAGATACTTTTTAAAATCAATAATTAAATCTCTCTTGCATTTCCAGATTCTGGTAGAAGACAGTGTGTATTCTAGTCCACAGAGCTGGAAAAACAGGAGTGAAGACAGCCCAAGCACTGGATTCAGTATTTGTTAGCCTTGTCTTCTCTGTAATGAAATAAGGCCTCTGTCTTGCTTTTCTCTTCAATGACTCCTAGGTCGGAACAGGGTCAAGGAAGGTGTAAGACATATGAAGCCGCCTTGATATGATTTATCTTCAAGCATGTAACTTGACCCTCCCATTCTTGTGATTACTCATGCCACATGATAAATTTACTAGTTGTTTTTATTTCCCCTCATAAAAAGGAGATAACCAAAGAGGCAAGCTCCAAGGAAAACATGGCCAACATATACCATTTTCTTTCTTGCATTCTTCTAATAGCAGTAATAGGTTTCAATTCGATTTTATGAGAACATTTAAGTATTGCTATAACAAATGATGTAATTTATACATTTAGAGCCATTATTACATTTTAAACGCTATTTGTTCAAGGTCAATGATTCATTTGGTTTTTAAAACTGAACTTCTAAAACTTAGTTAACCTGATAATAATGAAGAGGGAGATGATAGACAAATGTATTGAGAAGTTTTTGTTTCATTGTTATTATTGTCTTGAAGCCACAAGAAAAGCAACTTCAGATAAGCATACAAAAGAGCATAAAAAGAGTACAAATATCAGACCCTGCAATATCCAGACTCAAAATTACTTGTAAAAACTCCTGGTCCCCAATTAAAGCAAATTGTTCTGTCTACTATTCTCTGAAATCCTCACCTCTGTGCTTTTACTCAAACGATTTCCCCTAGTTAAATGTCTTCCTCCTGACTTGCCACCACCTGAAATCCACAAAGCTTTTGAGCCTGTGTCAAATGGCACCTCCTCTAACTACCCAACAATCCCTCCCCTTTCTGCGTCTGCACCTGTGCTTCCTAATCAACGGTGCACACTGGTGGAGCACACCAGCCTGCGTCCGTTCTGATTGGTTAGCTATACTTATCCACTGGAACTCGTGCTACATCAAATGTAACCTTTAAAATTTTACTTCTGCTACCCATTAATTCAATGAATATTCACTAAGCCTCTGCTCTAGACACTGGGGATAAAGTGGTAGGTAAAAATCAATCCAGGTTTTACCCTCATAGAACTTGTAGCCTAGTAAGCTTGTGTTCACATATTTGGCCATGATTTTACCTAATAAAATGCTTTGGGTAATTATATTTATACATATATTAATCTTCTGTCTGTAATTATATTTCAAGCACTTACCGCGCAGTCTCAGTTTTTGTATCTGACATAATGCCCAGAATAGGGCTTACAAAACACAGAATTAAAGGAAACTGGAAGAACCATTAGAGGACCATTTTAAAAGGTTGAATTAATAGGAAATTGACAGGGAGAAAGCTGGGGGACTCAAACCTAAAGTCACATGGTGAGGTATTCTGAGTAAGAATTTGTTGATTTGATGAACTTAAAGAAATCTCTGATTCAAAATCTCATGAGAGTCTCTGCCAAACTATTTCCCTTACTTGCTAGTTTACATTTTCCATGTTGTCAGTAGCTTATTTAGTAAGAGATTTCAGAGACAGATTTTCAATGAATCTCTTGATTTTTGCACATAGAAAAATGAGCCAGAAGGCAATTTGATTTGTTCAAGAACGTATCAGCTGAATATAGGCAAGCAGCAGCAACAAAACTATGCATAAACTCCAACTTTTTTTTTATAGTGCCATGAGCAGATGCATTAAATTACACTAATGAAGATCAGAGGCAAATCTGATTAATTAAAACATGCAGTCATGAAACAGAATAGAGTCCAGAAACAGATGCACACATATAAAGTCATATGATTTTGAAGCCAAACACTTCTGAGTTGTAAAAATCATGCTTCTAGCCAGCTAGAAGGATGTCCAGCCCAGATAAGACAGCATAGACTTCATTTCTCAACACTCCTCCCAGCTACATACAACTATAAAATCTGAAAATATACAATAGGCAAAGGGGAATTCTGAAAGGCAGTAAGAGGAAGGAGAACTGGTTTGGGCTCCCAGAACTGGAGGAGGAACAACACAGACACAGTGCATTTTATGTCCTCTGACCCCTACTCCAACAGAAAGAAGTAACCCAGCCCTGGCGTTTTTGGACACACAACGTAGCAACCGAAGAGACAGCTCAGGTAGTTTCATTCCTCCCCCAAATCAAATGGGAGTCCTTCCAAAAAAAAAAAAAAAAACAGGCAAAACTAAACAATCCCACTACCATCAGTAAATGAAATCCCATGGAAGCCTGGCTAACGTAAGTGGCCAGGAGAAGAGCTCTCCTTCCCTGATAGACCTGATACTCCCCTTTCTCACTGAGAGATTCTGGGTCAGTTGAGTGTCACCAAAAGAATCCTACCATAAGAAGGGTCCTAGCCTGAGAAGCCTCTTTGCTCCCATGGCCCTAAGACTCCCCTTCCCAGTCCAAAGTCAGAGAAGGCACAAGGAGAGGATATATACCACAACAAACACCTGGCCCAGAAACAGCTTCATTGTCAAGGGCCTAACACTCCCTGCTCTCATGGAAAGACATCAGGCAACTGGCCTGAAGCAACCCATTCTGCGCTATCCAGCAATACCAGTAGGGGCAAGTGTAAGCCCTAGTGGTACCAGAAAACCAAGCAGACCAAAACAACACCACAAAGGCTCTGAAAATTAAACTCTTATTGGATCTACAGCCCACAAAATTAGACCAGAACCTGCATGCTAAACTCAAACAGGATGACTGCTTGCTAAAATAAAATATTTAAATAGGATCAAAATCTCCTAACATGACTAAAATGTCCAAGGAACAATGACAAATCACTACTCATACTAAGAGCTAGGAAAATCACAACTTGAATAAGTAAAACCTTCAACTGTTATCAACATCAAGATGAAACAGATGTCAGAATTATCTGACCAAGGATTTTAAAGCAGCTGTTATAAAATCTCAGTCCAAAAAGAAAAGAAAGAAAAGAAGAAAAAGAAGTAAAAACAGAACCAAATGGAAATTTAGAACTGAAAAAATGTAACAGAAATAAAAAACTAATTGGATGGGTTCAATAGTATATTGGAGATGACAAAGGACAGAATCAGTAAAGTTGAGGACCAATCACTAGAATTTATTCAGTAAGAACAATGGTGAGAAAACAGACTGAAAAACAAAAAAACCTGAACTTCACAACATGTAGGATAATAGCAAAAATTCCCCACATTTGTATCATTAAATTCTCAGAATAAGAGGAGAAACAGAGTGAGGTTGAAAGAGTATTTGAAATAAAATGACTGAAAATTTCCCAAGTTCAGTGAAATATACAAACCTGCAGATTCAAGAAGCTGAGCAAAACTCAATCAGGATAAACCCAGTGACTTCACACAAAGATACAACATCTGAAACTAACTACAAAGAAAAAGTCTTGAAATCATCCAGACAAAAATAATGCCCTACCTATAGGAGAAGACCAATTCCAGAGACAGTGGATTCTTTTTATCTGAAACCATGGAAGCCAGAAGGAAGTAGCACATTTTTTGAGTTCTGGAAGTAAAGAACTGCAAACCACAAAATCTATATCAAGTGTAATTACTTTTCAGGAATGTAGGGGATATAAAGACATTCTTAGAAGAGAGAAAACTAAAAGAGCGTTTGCTTATAGGCCTACCTTTAAAGACTGGCTCTAAAGGAAGTTCTTCAAACAGAAAGAAAATGACAGAAGAGGAAATCTGGAGAATCAGGAGAGAAGAAAGATCAATGAAAAGAACATAAATGTGGGTACCTGCTACATACTATCCTCAAGAGTTTTAGAAATCATATTTAATGATTAAAACAAAATTATAACACCTTCTCAAGACAATGATATTTTAAAAATGAGGAAGGTAAACAGAGGTATGGTTTCTATGCACTTAAAGTGGTAAAATGTTCATATTAGTTGACTTTGATAAGTCATATGTGTGTGTGTGTGTGTGTGTGTGTGTGTGTGTGTGTGTGTATAAATGCCCAGAGCAACCACAGGAAAAACTACACAAAAAGATGCTCTCAGAAACACCATAAAGAAATTAAGGTGGAATCCTAAAAAACACAAAAATCAAGAAAAGAGAAATAAAGGAATTATAACCAGAGTGAATAATAGAAAAAAAAATAAAATGGCAAACTTAAGCTCTAACATATTACTACCTTTAATTAAAATGGTCTAAATACACCAATCAAAAGACAGAGATTGGCAGAATGTATAATAAAACATGACTCAAAGATATGCTGTTTGTAAGAAAGTCATTTTAAATTTAATGTCATAGGTAGTTTGAAAGTAAAGGGTTTGAAAGAATATACCATGCAGATATTAATTGTAAAAAAGGAGCTGTGGCTATATTAATATCATATGAAGTAGAAATTAGAGCAAAGAAAATGACCAGAGACAAAGAAAAATATCACATAATTATAAAAATGAAAATTTACCATGAGGAAATAAGGATCCTAAATGTGTACACGTCAAACAACAGAGACTCAAAATATGTGAAATCAAACTGACAAAGCAGAAAAGAGAAATAGACAAAATCACAATTACAATTGAGGACTTCTAAACTCCATCTTAACAACTGATAGAACTGCTAGACAGAATATAGGCAAGAATATAAGAGTTCTGAACAACACATTCAACCAATAGAATTTAATTCATATTTATAGAAAAACAATCTTACAAACACAGAATATAGAATTTCTTAAGTGTCCATAGAACATTCATCAATACAGATCATGTGTTGGGCCACAGAATAAATCTCAACAAATTTAAAAGAGTGAAATTAAACAGAATGTTCTCTGATTCTAATGGAATCAAACTAGAGATCAATAAGAGAAAACAACAGGAAAATCTCTGAACACATTGACATTAAACAACATGCTTCTAAATGATCCATAAGTCAAAGAGGAATTCTCAAAGCAAGTTTAAAAAAAGTAGAACTGATTGAAAATAAAAATATAATATATCAAAATATCTGTGATGCAGCTAAAGTAGTCCTGGCAGGGAAATTTATAGCACAAAATTGGTATATTAGATATGAAGAAAAACCTCAAATTGATGATCTAAGTTTGTACCTCAAAAACCTAGAAAAACAAAGAGCAAACTAAACTCAAACTAAGCAAAAGGAAGGGAATTATAAGGATAAAAGCAACAATTAATGATATTGAAAATAGAAAAACAAGAGAAAATTCAATTTTTAAAAGTTCTTCAAAGACAATCAAGAAGGTTTATAAACCTCATGCAAGATTTACAAAAATTAAGAGAGAAAACACAAATCACCAATATCAGGAATGAAACAGGGGTTATCACTACAGATCCTAAAGTTATTATAAGAAAAATAAGGGACTACGCCAAATAGCTTTACACTTCTAAGTCTGACAATTTAGGAGAAATGGACCATTCCTCAAAAATTACAAACTACCTGTGGCAGTCCTAAAATTAAGGCCTAATATGTGTTTCCTTAACATCTGATGAAATTGGGAGGGCCTTGAACGGCCTAAATGCAAGCTCCCCATTGCACTCTGATCCTGTGGATAAACAACACTCCTTATTAAGAGGACCAGGCACAGTTCCTGTTTGTCACTGAGTTGCAGGTTTCACTTTCCTGCTAGCCCAAATGAACCAATCACATCCTCCTGTGAGAACCAAAAAGCACCTCATCCTCTTGAAACTAAAAAGCCTGCCTTCCACAGCTGCTGGTGTTCACTCTGTTCCTGAATGCAATCCCTCGTGTCTTTGCATGGCATATGGTATCCCCATCCCATGTGGGGTGTGAATATACGTGACTCGTGAACTGTTGTCGATCTCATCTGTCCAGTGCAAAGGAACTGGATCACTCATATATTGCTTATCAGAATGTAAAATGGCATGGCCATTCTAGAGAACAGTTTGGCCATTACGATATGACCCAGCAATCGCACTCCTGGGGAATCTATCCCAGAGGAATGAAAACTTATGTTCACACAAAAAGAAAACCTGTGCATAAATGCTTATAAAAGCTTTATTCATAATAGCTCAGAACTGAAATTGATCCAGATGTCCTTCAACAGTGAATGGTTAAGCAAACTACTTCAACAGTGTTGTGCAATATTACTCAGAAAATAAAAGAAGCAAAGTATTGATACAAACAATAATTTGGAGAAACTCTGGGGAATTATGCTTAGTGAAAAAAGCCAAACCTAAAATGTTACATATTGTATGATTCTATTTACACAACATTTTCAAGGTGCCAAAAAGTAGAAATGGAAAACAAATATGTTATGGAAGAGGGGTGGGAGACAGGGGTTTGGTGGCAAAAGGGCACCGGGAGATATCCCTGTGGTGATGGGATTATCCTTTATCTTGACTGCAGTGATTAATATGTGAACATGCGATACAGTTGTCTACATCTAAACACATGTGCGTGCACACACATGCGCACAAGGAAGCATAAGTAATAAGTAAAATTGGGTAAGTCTGAATAAGGTCAACGTCAATATCCTGGTTATAATGTACCTTGCTTTAAAGATGCCAATATTGGGGTGAACTGGGGAAAGCATACACAGGATCTGTCTTTATTATGTTTTACCACATTTGAATCTACATGATCTCAAAAAAATATTTTAATTAAAATAGGCTTAAATAGTAGGTTCAAGAAACCTACAATGGATGTAAGAGAAGGATTGATTTCTTTTTTTGGATTATTAATTTCAAAATATTGGACTATGAGAAATCTTTACTCCTAAAACTACAAACAAACAAAATAAGTTTAGCTTTTAATATAATGTAAAGCTTAATCATACCCATTGTACCATCTGATTCTTACTGGTCTTTTGAGATAATGCTATTACTAATTCAATTTTATAGATAAGGAAACTCAGGCATAGAAAGTTGAAGTTTCATCCATCACGGCACTGTCAGTGAGTGGTCCCATGAGCATGCTAAACCAACTCTTCTGATTCCATAATCTATTCTCTGTGTATCAATAATTTAATCACTTCAGAAAGACTCCCAGATATTACACTGTGCCAGGCTCATCAATAATGACATTACAGATATTACATTACAATATCACGGATGGAGAGGCTGTAAGAGACTTGGTTTGGACTTGTAGTTTGACACTTTTTTGAAGTCAATGTTTCCTTTTTCAACAAAGCAGAGAACGAAAAACAAAGTTACTTGAGCTTTCTGGTAGCTTGAATAAATAGGATTTTATTACCTATAAACCTTTAAATATATTAGATGCTAAAAAAACCTTCCCAAATAAAACACATTAATGTAAAAGAATGAACAATTTTTCAGTGAAAAGGAAAGAAACATTACTGACCAAGTACGTGTTAAAGGGATGCAGACCCATCTGATGTGTCATGGACTTCTAGGTTTGATACAAAATGTTCTTTGTCTTGTTAATTCTTGTACTTGAACCTTTGGGTAAAAGGTGCTACTTAATGAAAATCTGTGATAGTCTGTGAATCCTCTTTGGGTGTTAGACATTCCGATAAATGGTAATGAGCTTTTCACCATATTAACCACCATTAGGATGTTATTCTGTATAACTTTAGTCAAAACAGTTACTAAGAAATGTCATCTAAATTTTACTCTGAGCCAGATGAATTGATTTGATTTCACCCCTGGTTACTTTAGCTAGCTGAGATCTCATAGATCTAGAGAAACAAAATGTCAATTATAGCACTGGAAAAAAAGAATAGAGTACTGTCAGCAATCTATTTCATGTTTAAACGGAATTCACACAGTTTGACATCCAATAGGATAAAAAGTAATAATAATTTTAAAAACCTTTGAAATACTTTAGTAAATTTTGTATATTACCTAAAAGATAAAAGTAACATGATCTGCCTTTATCAGAAAATTTCTGTGTATTTACAACTGAAAAATGGTATCATGAACTAGAAACTGTGGTTCGACGTTTCAGAACCAAACGTCTTTCTGTGCTGTCAAATGAAGTCAACGCAGCTATAACTTTTTTATTTATTGACACCCAGCTCCTTCCAAAAGCATCTGAAGCTGGCAAAGCTAAATACATCGTCGCCTTACAAGGGGCAACCAGCTATAACTTCTCGAGCTGAGTAAATTTGAGAAGCGTAATAAAAAAATTTAGGAATAAAATAGGGCCCAATGCCTGAGTTCACCAAATTAAAGTAGCTTTACTTGGCAAGAATGCTGTGTACTCATAAATCAAAACAATTTTAAATTTTATAGAAGGTTCAGTGGTACCATTGCCACAATATGAAACTATAGATTTTGAATGTCAGACGATCTTTTTTCTGTAAATGCCAAAGTAAATCTACTCGTCTCAATCACATTTTCTTCATTAATACTCACCTACCTCCCTATGACATGTATTTCTGCCCTGATCTTTGTCTTCAATCTTTTCCATAGCTCTAGCAGCTTGACACTAGGCCAACTTTCATAAAAACAAACTGCAGTTTTTGAAAAGTTTGTGAGCTTAGTACTATATTAAATTATTTTATTTAATTCTCAAAAAAATCAAAGTACATATTGTAATTTTCCATATTTTACTGATTAGCTAACAACGACTGGAGAGGTAAGATAACTTTCCAACATCACATAGAGAGCTCCGTGCCTGGATTGGAATCTAGATCTATTTGTTCCTTGGTCTTCCCTCTTAATTTCTGTTTTCTGAGCACCTGGATCAGTTCATTAGTATCCAGCAGGTACTCAAGTTTCCTGGAAGTGGGGTTTTTGTCTTTCTACTTCTTTTTTCGCTTAGGTCTTTCCAGGAACTAGAGCCCTGCTATCTACTGCCAGATGCCCCTATCAATGACTGCCCCTTCCAGAGGCACCCTTAAATGCCTATCTACAGAAATGGAGGGGTTTGTGGACCCCGTGAAGGGCCAGAGCCATACTGGCTCCTTGTAAATGTATCAGTAATCAGCTTTAGGATTTGCATAAAAATTAAATATTCCCATTTTCCTTAGGTATACAAATTGAATCCTTAAATATTTTAAAAAGAGTTATAGTTAACTTACTAAATAGTTTCAGACACCATTGCTTTTTAGCAATTACCTTAACACTGGTATTTGTTATATTGGATTACTTTTTTAAAAATTATCATATACAGGTCAGACAGTAGCTGACATCTATATTCCCAACTACTCAGGAGGCCGGGGCAGGAGGATCGCTTGAGCCCAGGAGTTTGAGGTTGCTGTGAGCAAGGCTGACGCCACGGCACTCTAGCCCTAGCAGTAGAGCAAGATCCTGTCTCAAAAAACAAAGCCAAAGTTATCATATACGATTGTTGCTGTAGCACTGACATTCCTTTCTTGAATACTCAGATTGGAAATTGAGTTCTTAATGATTTCTTGTTCCATTCTGTTTTCTCATATTAATCCAGTAGATCTGTGTTTTTAAATCTGTTCATTCTTATATTTTTAGGAGGAAAACTGGATCTATTATTTTATTAATATCCCAAGACTGATTTTCAAAAATTCATAATTAGTGTCAAGGTTTATATTTTTATTCATGGCTACAAACAAGTAGTATAACTGTTGAAGTTCAAAGACTGTGTAGTATCACCTACAGAGTTTGAAGTGGAATTTTTTTGCATTCCTTGTAGCACCTACTTTAGGGCTCAACATATAGCAAGGTTTTGGAATTGAGTTGAGATGAACGCATGCTATATCAAATATCTTTTACTATTCTGAGAACTTTAGAGCAGATAGTATTTTATGTGATGCCTCATTTTTCAAATAGCATGCATTATAATGTCACATGTGTAATTTCCCATGGAAATATTTTTTAAATAACTACGTAGAATGGAATCTCATTGAAGAACCCAGACATTTTTAAAATTACATATGTCAAAGAAACAGTCATTGTAAGTCATTGACAATTCCATGTAAGCTATTATCTCTAATTAAAGGAATAGATAATACATATAATATAATAGATAATACTTATTCACTTAAAAATAAACAAATAAACCAAATAAAAAGATTACTGACAAGGAAAACAAGCATAGTACTAAGTTAGGTGATTTACTTCACAAATGCCCTGGCTATAAGAAAATCAACCAAAAAACCTGAACAATTTGGTACTTTTTTTCAAACTCACATGGCCATTGTTCCTCTTACTGTGTATCAAAAATAAATTATTTTATTGGAGGTTAGCTAAAGGAGTATTTTACTTTTTCTCATGTTTCAAGGCCTTTTTCGCTAGGGCTTGACTTAGGGACATCTGTAAATCCCAGCACAGTATGTAAAAGTCAATGGACTGAAATGACCATTGACTGCTTAGCATGAAGCTCCTCCCCACTCTCTCAGAGAAACCCTCTGTGGTACCTGCCCAACACATCCAGCAAATTATTGGATTGGGCTTCTGTTGACTGTTGTGGTTCTAACATAATTATTTTATGGAATCGATAATTTGCATCACCACTATGAAATTCTGGCCTAAAGCCCTAAACTCTTTATTAAGCCTACTTAAACTTTAATGCGTATAATACAGGGAAATTGGCACTGTGACTGAGGACAAGCGCAGAGATCAAAACGTGTGAGTTTATAGGTGCTCTTCCAGTGAATGTGTGAAACTAAACGTTCCAAAATCACGTCATCATTCCTGTTAATTTTAGAATTCTTGTCCCTATCTTAAACATTATTCTGTAACAACATAAATGGTATGATCCTGTTTTACCTAAGTAATTCCAGAATTAGAAATTTATAGTGTGTGTGTGTGTGTGTGGTCCAAGGATGCATATTGAAATGTATATTCAAGGATAACCACTAAAAAGCATAAAAATGTAGAACTAAAAAGTTAAGGGAGAAGAAAAAAATGCAATAAAAAATATTTGATTAATCTAAAAGAAGTCAGAAAAGGGGAAACAAAAAACACCAAATAAAGAACAGAGACTAGTACAAGATCCAACTACGCACTATCAACACAAAGACACAGATGGGTTAAAAGAAAACACCACAGCATTGGCACAGGAATGGGCAAGAAAGGGAACTTAAATAAATGGTAATATTCTGGGAAAAAAACAGTTCTGGGGAATGAGAGAGGGAGTTTATAAGAAATAAATAGATTTCCACTGGACTTGAAGGCCAGTTTGAACTTGGAGCTCACAAGTTTTCAGAACTCAAGTCTCTAATAATAAGCCCAATACAAAAATAGTATTGTAAAGAAAAAGTTAATGATGCAAAGGTAAGACATAATAAAAATATTTTTGCTAAAAATCCAAAAGTGGAAACTCAGGCCTCTAATATAGAAACAATTCTCCCAAATACTATGTTGTTCAAACATTTTAGAGTTTAAATGCAGAAACATTTCTGATTACATCTTCACATAGTGGGACTTAACTGTTCTTGATGAAACTATCTTCAAGAGAAAACATAAAACAATGAGCAGTTTATTCAATCTAGTTTTATTACAGACACATCACTAAACACATAAAAGGGTTTTGCACTTGCTTAATAACAAGCAATTTATGCTTTCTCAGAGATAAAATAATTATCTGGATTTACATTTAGTTTCCCATCCTTCATTTTAAAAACAACAAAACATAACTGATTCATTTATCAGAAAATAACTTAGTGCCAGCTGCATTTTAAAACCTTTCAGTTTAAAGAAATTACAAATTTCATAGCTTTAGATATAAGTTGCTAGAATTTATCCACATTTCATATATTAATTAAATGACCACAGTCACATGGATTTTTGTGTTGGTTGGAGCAAATGATATTGTTATATTTTCTAAAAGCTTTACATTCTTCAAATCAAGTGAGAAATTAGAAAACTAAATAATTTTATTTCTAGGAGCTTCAGATATATTTCACAAAGAGCAGTAACCAAGAGAACATATTGCAAAATATCTTCATGTCAGATACGCTCTCTGTGTCACTTACTGAAAATCTTGGCTCACCATCAGCTAAACTTGGGCTTGATACCAAAAGGTAACCTTGACCTAGGCTTTCTGCCATAAAAAATGTGCAACATTCTTTCACTCGACAGAATTTAAGAATATTGCTTGTTTTTGTGTTTGAAAATGGCTTTTGACAGCAAAGTCAAAAGAACAGCTATAAGCACTGGTTTTGTACATAGAGACTATCTTCTGATTTGTGGCTATTTGTACTTAGAGACTATGTTTTTTATTTGTGGCCATCTGTAGAGCTATTATTATTTGTACTGTGTCTTTACTTCTCAGTGCTGAACAAAGTATACTCATTTATGATTCTACAGGATTATCTTCCTGAAGTTGTCCTCCAGAACCTCATAGCTAGGTCTTATCAATTAATTACTCTCTCTCAGATTTAGTCTCATCATCTATAAAGTGGAAAAGTAATGCTGATCTCACAGGAATTTGAAAAGATTGAATATGTTACTACATCTAAAATACCCAGTAGTCAGATCAGAACTTGGCACATAGAAAAGAATCAATAAAAACCACATCGTTTATTTGTTGAAGATTGTGTTAAAGATGTCTATATGGCTCCTGGCTTTCAAGAATCAAACTCTTCACTCCCTTTTTCTCCATCCAAGTGAGGCTGAAGCATATTCACCAGGGAGTAAAAGCTCATGATGCCTTTGGATGAAGCTCAGTTTTCCTCACTCTCCAGGTTTAAGTTCACATTCAGGTTAAACCTCAAAAGTAACCCGATCGTCTTAATTAGCCATCATCCACCTGGAGACCTTCTCGTGGACAAGACGGAGACATCGGGAGCAGGAACTACTTGTCTTTGGGTTCGAAGCCAAGCTGGACGTCAGCCACCACAAAGCTCTAATGTTATGTCTTGGAGATGCCTAGAGCTCTACCTTCTCTCCCTCAGTTTCTTTCTGGGATTCCGTTCCTTCTTGAGGTGAACATGTGGAAAATCTCTTCCCTGTGACTGAAAAATAAGAAACTTTTAACAGTATGCAGCAGCAGTAAACGAAGGGCCCTATGTCACAGCGGATGTTTGAAGCAACAGCTCCAAAATGCTGTGGATACAGCTGCGTTAGTGGAATCGGTTTCCTGAGCACGTGACAGTGTTAGGTGCTTGCTACTGCAGCCGCCAAATGAGAAAAACAATGCTGCTCCCCCGAGGCCTTACAATGCAGTAGTGCTAATGGGAGGCATGTGCCAACACGTTTAAGAGAGAGTATACGAAAAGGTCTCAAACACAAAGCCATGGGAATTCAGAAGAGAGAATGACTAAAGGGAATCAGGAAGGCTTCGTGGAGATTGTGTCATCAGACACGGGTAGAATTACACCAGGTAGAGAGGACGGGAAGCACATAATGCCTAAGGGAATGAGCATGGGAAAGCATAGAGCATATCTATCAAATGACGTTGACTTTGATTTGAGCGCAGAAAATCTGTAGGGGAGCAGTAGGAGATGAATCAAAGTAAAGCCAGTCAAAGACTAAAGAAGTGAGGTCTTGAATGTCAACATAAGTACTTTGATTAACTTTAAAGACAATGTAGAACCATCAAAAATTTTTGCTTATGGACTAAGAAGTGACTCTGTGTTTTGTAGGACGATCATTTTGATAGATGGCAGTGTATTGGATGAGTTGGGAAAAGGAAAATGAGTCCAAATTGGAAATTTTAATAACTCAGGCAGAAACCACGAAGGCACTACACATGGAACTAAGAGAGGAGGTGGGAAAGGCACGGCTGAGCTAGAATCTATCTGGCATCTAGATAAGATGCTGCTACAAGGTGATAAGCCTTGGTTACTGGGAGAAAGGTGATGTTCTCCATAGAAACTAGAAAATGAAGAGAAGTAGCTGGCTTTGTCCCTGTGAGAAACTTGGGACTGTGCATCTGCTTTTGTACCAGTGGAGTTTGACTTGATAAAGAGAAAAGTGAAGGATGCACTTGGACCGAAGACTAGGGAAGAATCAGTCCTGCAAATTGATTTGGAAGTTTTATCTTGGGCTAAAGGTGAAGCCACATATTTGGTAAGATTAGTGACAAAGTAATTTCAAAAAAAGGTCACTTCACAGTGTCCCATCCCATAGAGACCAGGAACAATGAAGACTGAGAAAGGCTGATGGAGGGATCAGGACGGTAGGCGTTATCTCAGAAAAGGGGGAACGAGATTGCCATGCAGCACAGGACACTCTCTTAGGATTTTGAGCCAGGCTTCCTCCTGGTTCAGTGGTGGTACCAAGCTCTGTGTCTAGGGCGTTTCTGAAAGTCATGGTGTTCTTTGTAATTTGATTTCCAGTTCAGAGCAACTCGGAGCGTTTTACAAACTGAATGACAGCAATCAGTGGTTGCTGCTCTTCACTCTCTTCCCGAGAACAGAAGGCAGAGGAAGGACAGCAAGCACATCCCCACAAATTGACCAGGCTGAAAGAGAATGATGTCAGGCTGAACTAACAGAATGAACATCCTCTGAACTGTCAAGAGACAAAAGTACAACACACTTCGTTATAGACGGAATTGACTTTTATTCACGATTCATGAGTTGGGGCAGCTTCCACTCTACAAAATAGAATGAGAGCTCCCAGTGGGCAATGGCAGAACAATGGGTTTTGTAAGGTAGGAACAAGGGGATAGAACAGTAGAAACAAGCTGATTAGTAAATGTCAGCTTATGTCAGGTTACCTTTCCGTAAGGGTTTAAAGCAGAGGGGACATCCTTATTATGCTGACTCAGGTAAACTGGGATCTCCTGTTTTCAGGAAAAACTGCTCTATTTTGGGATCTATCTGCTTCCCTAAAGTTTCAGGTTGATTATATGGCATTTAGCAGGAGTGACGCCATTTTGGTTTGGTCTATGTCTTTTGCAATCTTTTGGGGCCAACTGCAGGAGCTCAGTACAGAACAATGGCCTCCAGTAATTTTTGTTTAACGACACCAATGCCATGAATAAAACAAACAAAAAAAAATCCCACATAAGTTCAATATAATTATGGAAAAAGTTCCACTTGGGTTTTATCTTTAAGTGAAAACCAAATATCATTTCTTTTGCTTACAACTTAGAGGTAAAAACATACTATGTGAGTTTAACAATAACATTTAAAATAAATTCAAATTAACATGTGCATATATATAACTATCAAATTCATTTTCCAGCCAGGAATCCCTAAGGAAAGATACTTAGTTTTTGATACCTCCTGATTTTAAATTTGGTAAATGTATTTTTAAACATTTCAAACATGAATTCAGTGGTTGAATTATTTAATACATACCAAATATAATCACTACAGTTTTTTAAAAAAAGAAAACCATTTTGTGAACCAATGAAATCAGATTTATAATGTTTTAATAGAGAAAAATTACCTTTAAAAATTTCAAAAATAAATAAACATGCCTTCCAGTTTTCTAAATGTCTAACTTTGGATGTGAAATTGAGTGGAAACCTACAGGAAGAATACATAAACCATTGAATTATAGCATTACCAACAACTTTTAATAAAGTCGACATTCCCTTCCTAAATATTTCTGAATCCATATCTATTTTTCTGAGTAAAGAGAAATGATTTTTTTAAAATATGGTTTCCTGAAAGATCAACTTTTGTTTGCACATCACAGAAGATAAAAGAACCACACACTTTTTGCAGAACACGATGCTAAAAACCCATGATTGCTCAACTATTCTAAAGACAAATATTTACATAACACATTGTGGTTTTAAGCACTTTCATGTAAATTCTTATTTGATCCTTATATTAATCCTATGTGCCAGTTCCTGTTACTAATTTCTTCTAAAGATGAGGAAACTAAAACTAAAACATTCACCCATGATTTCAAAGCTGCAAAGTACAAAAGTTGGGATTTGGATTCAGGTCTATTAGCTCTAGTGCTCTTCAGGTAAAAGTACTGTTATTCATGAAAGAAACTTTTGGATAAACCCAATTCTGCATTATGGAGCAGATACCAATACATATCATGTTCTTCCCTTTGCAACATGGACAGACGTGCACTCAAAGTCATATACAACTTGATGATGAGAAATACAGTATCTTTCTACAGTCAAATTTGAATACACAGACCTCAATTATTATTAGTCTTGAACCATAAAGAAACATATTTTGTACACATTTTGGGCATACATTTTACACACTGTAATGAGGATGGAGAATTCACTCGTTTGTGAATTCCATGCTGCCTGAATCAGTTGTGAGGCTTTTCTGTATAAACAGATAACTGGAACACGGTGTGATGGACGCTATAGGTGACCTATGTATGAAGCAATGAGAGAATATAGGTGCAGAAACAGAACATTGTATATGGAGACAAGGGGTAAGAAAATGCAGGAAAACCTACAGAATAACTCGGCCCACACTTCCAAAATAAACAAACCAATAAAACCATCCCTGCTATAGACAGTGAGGCTGAATCCGAAGCAGTTGTTCCTCTTCTCACTCTGTGCTGAGGCGTCTGAAGGTAAAAATGAAACAATTTCCAGCTATTCTGCTGCTGAATGGTTTTCAAAGAATCATGAGAAACAAGATTTTGTGTAAAATAATATCCACAAATTATTTTAAGTGGAAGGGACCTGGGGTCAGTTAACCAGGAAACCAAACTCTCCCAGCAATATTCTCCATCCCAGGCCACTGCCCTTGGGAAGGAACAAGGGAAACAAACACACTCTCTGTTTTTAAAGCCATAGCTTGCGTGTTTAGGCCGCCCTAGCTAGGCTCTGCGACAGTAGAATTTGGTGTCACTTGTTTGAGACGGGTGGGTATTTGCTCAAGGCCAAGAGAAATCACAGTTCAATCCAGACCAATTTCCACCAATGAAGTCTTTATTTACTCCTTCCTTCATTTCTTTATTTTGTTCTTATATTCCGGTTTAGCCAGGAAATATGAACAGTTTGAAAGTTCAAAAAGTCTAATAGATTTCTATCTAGGCAGAACTGGATGATGGTGTTCATAAATGAATGAATGAATATATATAATGTTCTCTTTTGAACCTTCTCGTTACACTTCGTAAGAGTGAAAATCTGAAATGACCAGAGTTGCATTCTCCAGCTAGTCTCAAGGGACCTGCAGCATTATTCTGAGACACAGAAAATATTTTCTTGTCACTTCAGAAACAAGGGGAATGAAAACTTCCTTTTGGTTCAGTGCCCACAACATTTTCACCACTACAGTGGACACACATCTATCAAGGCACCGTCTGCAAACAACATGACCATCCGAGAAAGTGCCAACACAACTGCCGGCAGCTGCCTCTGGTCTCCTGCCTGGATCCCTTCGCTGGGAGACAGCCAGCTTCCTAAACTACCTACTCCTGGAATTTAGATTCCACTTCTCTACGAAGCAGGAAATGTTTTTTTATTGATTTAAATCAGCACTTCAAGTCCAAAACCAAATGGTGTTTAATAAACTGTTGTAAATGAGGTGGGAAATGGTTATAGCCAAGTGTAGTAAAAGATTATAGATTATAGAGGTCAGAACAAAAGGGGGCATGGAGCTGATGGAGTCTTTTGGGGTTTAAATGGGAGCCAAAGTCTACAAAAAGGGAAAAGGCAACTCGGGGTGGGAAGATGGCAACGATGAGAAAATAAAACTAAGATAGCATTATTGCTCACAGTATCAGAAGTGAGCAAAAGCATCACATGGTGTGTTACAGCATTGGGCAGCTGCTGCTGAAATCAATTAGACACTGCATGGCTGCGGGGCTCAGGGGCCAGCGCTGTGGGGATCAGAGCCCCACTATAATTCAGGCTGATAATAGGAATGTTGCAAAGGCTTAAAGCTGGCCCTCACCTTCAGGTACTCCAAATGATATGACAGAGAGTCGCAAAGCTAAAAATGCAGTAGCAAGGGAAAGGGGAAACAAAGTCAGCATTATGCATGCTTTGCTGAATTAATATCAAATTGTGTACTGTGTTGATTCTTCTTCTTTTCAGATTTCTCTGCTCGTGGCATTTGATACTTGTGCATGGGGCATACTCAGCACCTGCTCATAGTTCAATACCATAAAATTGAGAATCTTGGCTTTTAGCCCCAAACGGGAAGGAGAACAGTTAGGCAAAGTGTGTAAAAGATGGAAGGTGTCCTGTAGTATATTCTAACATTATTGAATGTGTCTTTAAGAATTATGAAAAAAATAGATTAATCAGAAATCCCTTGTATCCAACCAGTTGCCAATTTATTCCAATTCTGCTTCCAAGATGAACTTCTTTATTTTGCCTTCTTTTGTATTTTTATGTTTATTTCCCCAAGTCAGGCTTTGACTCCTTCACTCTTGTGTTATTGCTTCTAACTAATAAAGCTTTGCCTTACATTAAGCCTATACCTTATTGCCAGATGAATATTTCTGATGCTCTCACCTGATGTTCTTCTGCTCAAAACTTATTTTATGTGCGCATTCCAATAGGGACTGAATAAAAAAAAAATTCTTTAGTGTCTATTTTTTAAAACAGACCAGCATGCCCACACACCATCGATGTCCAATAAAAGTTTTTACCTCTTGTAGCAAATGACCTTGAATTTGCTGGGTTCAAATTGACTTTGCTCATTGCCACATTCCTGGTACTCAGTTGCTAACCATCACTAGACTTCGGTCTCCTTTTGGCTTGCATCTCACCCTTTGGATTTGATTGCACATTCTGCTTTTCCTGGTTTGGCACCCAGCATTTCCTAGTAGAGCTCCCAGACACCTCAAAAAGACAGATTGGTATGAGGCCATAGGAAAACTTTGCAGAAGCCATCAAGGATGTTCTGCTTTTATAGCTAATACAAGTTTCTTTCTGATCTCTTGAATTTGCCTCATTATAGGAAGCATCTATTATCATGGGAAAATGATTATTGTGGTAAATGAAAGTATTTCCAGTTGTTCTACAAAGCTTCATTAATGTATTGGACATCCATCTACCTATAATTTGTGTAAATTTGGTCACAGATGATTCTAACTTTGTTTCAATATTCTGTATCCAGGAAATTTTAATGTTGTAACATTTGTATTATGAATTGGAAGTTTTAATTATCTGATGTCATTTGACTTACAGGAAATCACTTGGAAATGAATTAAATACCAATACATTCCTATAAGTAAAATGAAATATATAACTATGTATAAATATATAATAAAATATATAACTCTATCAGTGTAATTACATAATATATAACATACATTATATATTATACTATAATTATAATACACAATAAAATCTATAATCACATAAATATTTTATTCCTTGGATTTTTCATTTCAGAAAGTTACTTTTCCTACCCTATTTTTATTGCTAATGTTTTTTTTAAAAGGAGCTATTTTTATAAATGAAAGTAAAAAAGAAAAAAAAGTAAAGATTGCAACTATAAACTGATATAATTTAACTGACGTAAAGAATTACCATCTGTTAAATGCTCACTGTGCTGCTAGACTGGCTGTTTCATACACTTTATGTCATTTATTCCTTGTAAGTACCGTTGAGTACCCAATATTCCTTCATTTCTCAAGAAGAGGGAAGTTAGGATTAGGCAGTTTAGTAAATGAAAGAGCAAAGATTCAAACCTTCTGAATGTAAAACTCATGCTCTTAACCAATCCAGCATCTTTATTTGTCTGTATAATTATTTTTAAGCCCACACATGGAAAGATGTTTTATAATAGCTAGACTCATTGCTTCGGAAAGGAGGTCAAGGCAGCATGGAGCGTCATTGGTTTAAATGACCTCCCTCTGTAGTAATAAACTGTGGTGAAGCTCCTGATATATTACTGTAGGATTTTCATCGGAAAAAATATCTCTTGATTACTGTTTCAGGGAGAAAATAATTCTTGGATAAAAACCAGGTTTTAGAAAAGAATTGTTTGGCTCTAAACAGTGCATCAACCTTATTGCAACCCCAGCTGTGGGGCCTCAAAAACAGATGTCTGAGATCCCTGAAGACTTCAAAATAAATAGTGCTGAAAAGGCAGAAGGAAAAGGAAAATGCATTATATAAAGTTTTATGTCTGGTATCACGATGGTTGATAAAATCAATTACATTTGAACGAGTGTCGTCAAAATACTAGCTTCAATGGACCATCACACATCAACCTTGCCTTGAGTTGATAGAAATTAGAATTGATTTTCATTATTAAGTTCCTGAGTTAATTGATACTGTAAAAATGGAGACTGAGTAAAACATCAGACACAAACTGAGGTTTACACAATAATATTCTGTGTTTGCTAAGTTTCTCATTCCAGTTTTCATTGACATCCCTAAATAACTAATAACGACTAAAAGTTGCATAGCCAAGGAAGGAAATAGTGTCAAGTGTTCTTTTTGTTTATCAATTACCAAAGTAGAGGAAATGAGCTTTAGTTGCATCTGGAAGGATTAGGTTAAAACGATTAGTAATAAGGGGGAGGAAGTCTATACCTTAAATATAAAAAAGAATTCTATAAGAGATAAAGTAGATATAACTTTATATATATAAAGTACATTTAAGACTCTTCCATGGAAATGTTTTTTAAAAGGTTAGAATTTGGTTGCCATGATTCTTTTGGATAAAACTGAAACTTTTGAGGGCAGACAACCACCATGTTTGATAGCCAAGGACCCTTCCTGACCCAGATCCTCATGTCATTTTCTAAGCTCCTCTTGTTGTCCCTGTGAGAGCCCATCCTAAAGGCAGGAGACGTGGAGGGGAGACCTGGCACCTAACTTACTAGTAAGAAACCATCCTGGGAAATGATGACATCTCCTTCAGGTGGTTTTCCTTGAGCCCTTCCTGTTTCAGGTATTACTTTAAAAAAGAAAAAATAAAGTACTATACATACTTTTATATTTTTTGAAAAAACTAAGCTTCATACAGCTGTAATTTGAATTGAAATTAAAAAGCTATAAATATTTCCCTAAATGGGGAAAATAACTTTATTGAGATATCAAATATTGGAGCTTTACAATCACATTTTTTTCACCTAACTTTTACTGAAAGTGCTGTTTAAATAATACCTGAATAAATTACAGCATTAAATAACTAAATAATTCAGGAGGAAAAGCTACCATTGCAAAACAGAATTACAGATTCATTTCCTTGCATTATGACAGCCAAGGAAAAATCACTCCCCACAAAGAAAAGCTGACCTATGATCTTAGTCTATGTATACGATTAATGTCATGATGCCGTTGTCCCATAGAGGGTAACATTTGGCTGCTATTTGCATCATTATTCTTTAGCCTTTATATAACACATTCATCTTTTGTTAGGTTTAAAAGGTCAATTGTGACCTAAGATTTTTACAAGTTTCCCTTTCTTTTCTTGAATTCAGCGAGACATTTCTTTGGTTTACAGTACTCTTGAAAGATTCCATGCTGAGTGGAAAACTGAACACTAAAGATGCCTCAAGGATACGTGTCTTGTCGGCCCTGCTGATTTATACCTTGAAAACATGTGTCTTCATCTGATGCAGGACATGGCCCCACCTTTAGCTGTTCACTGCCAGCCTCTTCAGACGCCATCTCAGCAAATAGGATGAACAGGTGGAATGTGTTCAGCTCAGGTTTTGCTTTCCAGAGCGGGGGAGGAATTGGCTTCTTTTTAGTAGGTACAATCTTTTGTTGCTGACATTCATAAACTGTTTTAAGAACTAATCTTTCAAGGACTTGCCATAGTGGCTTGAGTTCTCAATGTGAATGTAGCCATGATCATATCGGTTTGTGTCCCTCTTTGTCCTGCTGCCTTAATCCCGCCCAGTCATGTGATCAAAGGGAGCTAGACTCGGAAATGTCTTAGAAATTTTTGCCCAAAGCAACAGGGGCCTGCTTCCAGTATTATGGCTTTCCAAGGCTAGGCAGAATCTAGTGTTCTGTGTATGCAACAAACTGTAGGAAGATTTATCTTCTCTGTCCATACTCCCCCTGCTCCCCCCTCACCACCACCTGGTGCATTTAGCTTCAGCTCCAGCTGCATGCTGAGAACGGAGGCTGACCCTGAATCCCAGCCTGGATACACCCATTAACTCCAACCCAGCCAGTTAACACCCACAATGACCCCACTTAGCAATTCTTAAATAAGGTGCCACTTCTTTGTTCACAAACTTGTTTGTGTCTCCACAGAAGACCTCTGAGTGAGTCACCGTGTCTTCTGCCCACCTGTGCCTACCTATCCACAAAGGCAGCTCATCTTTTAAGACAGAAAGTTTGCCGGAGGGCAGAGACGATTGTCTGGCTTCAGACATAACTAAGTACTCCTGTCTGCATCAACATAGGAACATCTTTACAACCGATTTCTAGTAAGAGTTTTAAAATCAACTAATTAATAACAAGACCTTCCTCCCTGCCCCCCCACACCCCTGTCATCAGCTCACGCCTTTGCAGTCCTTCCTTCCACTTCTGTATCCTCATTCGAGGCCCTGGGTTCCCAAAGCCATCTGTGTTCTTTCGAGCTCCTAGCCATTTCCTCCCACCGTGCCCACCTTCTGCCCTCAAGCCCTTCACCCCACATTCAGAAGACCCTTCCTCGCATGTAATCCAGCCCTTTCTCAGGATGCGGCCTCACTTTACCTCCCCTTTCCGTACATCTGCGTCCTGCAGGTAGGTGCCTACGGTCCTCACACTCTCCACTGTCACTTCTAAACAGTTCCTTGTTCTTCCTCCCCCACAGGCTTTCAGCCTGATTATTACATTTGATTCTTGCCTCCTCCCTGTTACTGGGATTTACTTCCTTCCCTTTTGGCTCCCAGTTGGAGGCAATTGACCCAGATTCTTTGAAAATTCTCCCACCTGGCTTAAAGCTTTGGCCCTACCCCTATTCCAACCATCATCCTGGATGACCTAACTGTCCACCCGAGGATACAGTCAGAAACACAACCTCACAGGCACTTGCTTTCTGCCATTTCTTTCAGCCACCCACTGTCATGGGCACACCTCACATGCTGCCATCCCCCAGAACTGCCCCTTTTCTGACACTTTAAATTTCAGCATCCCACTCCCTGGCCATCTTCTCTGTTTATGCGTATTTCTCAGTCCCCTCTCCGATGACGCGCTCTTCACTCTTACTGAAACCGTCAGTTTCTGCACATCTCCCTTCCCTCCCACTCTATCAGCGGCTTTCTGGCCTTTCCTCTTTGTCTGCTTAGCCTGTACTCCTTCTCACAGTTGCCAGGCAATCCCACTTTTCCTGTAAAACTTTTAGCCTTAGATGAATCCGAACATCAGACTTTTGTCATTACACTTGTTAACTGATAAATCTTGCTAAAGAAACTCACAACTTAAAATTTATGGCTTCCTACCTCTGGGTTCTCATTAAGCACTGAACACATGATCCATCAGAGGCTGCTTCACCATAGTATTTTTAAAAATGAGCTCATTTTATTGAAATTTGGCTAAGCTTGAATTAACAATTTATTGTTGACATTCTATGTGTTGACTTTCACAAATACTATTTATGATACTTTTTAAACCATAAGTATATAATTTTTGTGTGTTTAAAAATAAAAAGACACCATGCTATATCTGGTATAGTATCTCCTAAACCAGGGTGCTAAATATACTTCTTTTGCATGCCAGTTTCAATGCTAGGTGAGCCAGTGACTCATTTTTATTGACTACCGACACCAGGTGCATAATAATGTGGTTAACAAGATTTAGATGCAAAGGGTTAGGTAAGACAGGTATTTCACTGCTTAGAACAGCTTTCTAAGCAGGGTCTGGCTGACAGGTATTCAACCTTTAAGTTTCAGCTTAAACAGAACTTCTTCAAAGACTGTCCACATCTAGGCTTACTTAAATGTTCTTGCTATCTGTCCCCCCAACCCCAACTGTTAAATAGTCTCTCTTCCCCAACAGCCTATAAGTTCCCCTTAGAGACCTCCCTGTCATGCCCACCGCAGTATCCTTTGCTTAAGCATCTGACACCTACAAGTGCTTGATAAATATTTCCTGAATAAATTAACTCTATGGTCCCATTCCGCATGTATAAACCTGCTCTTTACATATTCTTCCTGTTCTAGCCAATCTAGGCCACTTACTGTTCCCCTAAAGGCTCCACATATCCCAGCTTCCATATATCTACAGACTCATAGTGAATTGAATTGCTCCCTTGGAACACAAACCCAACATGCCTGATTTCAAGTGTGTATTCTTTAATGTCCATTACCCTCTTTAGGAAGTATTTCCCGATCTTCTCTTCTCATTTGGAATTCCTGAACATTTTATCACTTTCTTTTATGTATTTTTAGAACTGGAAGGGACCTTAAATCTGATTTGGTCCAACATTCTAATTCAACACATGACAAAACAGTCTTACAGCATGTAGGGCTTTCTCCAAGGTGACTCTCTTCATTTGAGGACCTGAGCCTAGAAATAAAGTCTCCTGTGTCCTTTCCACTACATGATGCCACCTTCCTAAGGCAGATGGCCAAAGTCACCATTGTCAAGGAAGAGCTCTAACTCATCTGATGGATGTGTGGGTATCTATTATGATAAGTGATCACAGTAGGGGTGCTTACAATTTTAAAAATGCTGTCTAATTTTCAGAAAAGAATTACTTATGCTTACTCAATGTGGGTTTTTTTTTGGTAAATTAGGATATTCAAATATAAGAAATGCTCACAGTGAAATGCATCTGTATTCGTGAGGATAATATTGAAGAGCATTTCTCACCTTCATGCAACTTAAATATACCCAGGTTCTAGAGTTTTATTTTTACAAAAGCACTTTACAAGCTAAAGACATCATGGTGCTATTAATCTCCAAAGAGAAGCTTTTATGAGCTCTCCAACCAGAATCCAGAACTGAAATCATTTTCTAAACTAAACTACAGCTTTCCGCTTTTATGGCTGAAGCATTTAGCAGAGGTTGAAGAGGCGTTTGTGCTCCTGTATACTTTGTCTGTGACCTCCACAGTGCTTTTCTAATTCCTGTTACCATCCTGCTGTCTGCTCTTCTTTTGGTTTAACCTGTTAACCTGTTTTCTTGTCCATATGTCCAGTATTAGCAAAGATTGATGCAGAGTCCCTTGCAAAGAGAACATAATACAATAGGCAATGTAGCATTGTTCTAGTAAGTCATTTTTTTTATATGTAATTTCTGAACATCTTAGCATTCACCCTGTCTGTTCTTCCTTACCAACCCCATTTAGCAGAATCATGCTCATCTTTCAAGGCCCAGCCAAGTTCACAGCTGACTCAGAATTCTTACTCACATCTGTCAGCACTGATGGCTCCATCTGCTGGATCCCAGAGATGGATAGATGTTCCGAGCAGGAGCAGCATGAATCGCCATCAATATTTTGAGATTGGTGGACCCTTCTACTGCTGCTACCTATTTTGCTAAAGTGCTAAAATAGAAAAAGGTCTGCTAATGCTGTGTAACCAGTGTTCTAAGATGGGAATGGTTGACAGTCTGGAAATTTCTAATCAGTGAAAATTAGCCTACATTAAATGCTACTGTGTGTCAGGAATTATGTTAAACACTTTATGTCATTTTAGTTAATTCACACAACCACACTGTGAAAGGGGGTGACTTCAACAAAATGTCTGGTAGTTGGTGTGCGTGCTGACTGCTGGCCAACAATTTTGGTATGTTGTTTGTGCTTTCCACTACTCCACACTGCCTACATGGAGATGCAAAACAGACTATTTTCCTAGAGAACCGACAGATATGGACAATGTGAGAATTGCAGTGGCAGGCAGAGCTTTTGCTATGTGTTTGTCCCTGACCAAATATATTAACAACTGCCACAACCCAAACTGTCATCCTGCTTGGAAAAAAAAGTTGGAAGAAATCCACAAGTTTTTAGCTTAGTATTGATACTAATAGTAAGCAGTCTTTAATATTGCTTTATAATACCAGCACTATGAAGCTAGTGTAAACATAAAAGAAAATTATAACTTAGTTCTAAAAGTAAAATTAAAGTTCTAGAATTAAAAGCTATTATATGAAATACCAAGTAAGACTATGCACAAAACATACAGTTTTATTTGATGTAATTATAACCCAAAAGGCCTGAAAACTTTATGTGAGATGTGGTTTAGGATAAATAAACACTGAGCAGATTTTGGAAGTTTAAGGCTATAGGGGGCTTCAACAGGTTATTCAATGCATCTTCCTGTGTTTGGGAAGAACTTTATTTAAATGCATCCCAGGACAAGGTACAGTGGCTCCAGTCTGTAATCTTAGCATTTTGGAAGACCAAGGCAGGAGGATTGCTTGAGGCCAGGAGTTTAAGACCAACCTGAGCAAGAGCACGACCCCCATCTCTTCAAAAAATAGAAAACATTAGCTGAGTGTGATGGTGCATGCCTATAGTACCAGCTACTTGGGAAGCTGAGGCAGAAGGATCAATTGAGCCCAGGAGTTTGAGGTTGCATTGGGCTATGATGATGCCACTGCACTCTAGCCCAAGAGACAGAGCTAGACCCTATTTCAAATAAATAAATAAAAAATAAATATACAAATAAATGCATGCCAATAAATTTTTCTCTGGGCTCTTCAAAATCTCTAGAAAAAAGAGAGAAAGAAAAAAAAAGGCCGTATCTTCCCTTAGCAAAGTTTTGGTATACTTGATAAACACTTGAAAGTGGAAAATTTTCTATCATTTGGGCAAGCATTCACTTCTTGGAGCTGTTTCCAATCCCCATAATATTTTATTACTTGCTGTACATCTTTAGCACTTTGTAATCCTCTGCCATTTGGAGGTTAAACCATGCGAAATCGTACAGATTGTGGAACCCAGCAGCTCAGAGAGTTTATTAAGCCGACTGCAGTCGTGCTGTTAGTCCTTGCTGGCTCTCCACACCCCACCCCTCCCAGCAGCATGAGGTGAAGTTGTTGCCCCATTGCCCCCTGCCCAGTGCTAGAGTCAGTCTGGCTGCTCTAGCAGAAGAGTAGGGGACCACAGTAACGTGTTTTGACCTAAAATGTGTCTTTGTGGTGGCTGATCTGCATCCCAGGGTTTGCTCTAACAGAAGAGAAGGCGGGAGTTGGTGTACCTGTTAGAGGGGCTTCTCCTACGAGGAAACATTTGGCAGAGACTTGAACAAAGTGTCAGACTGTGCCACAAGAATATCTGGGGACGTGTCCTGCTAGAGGAGGGAATTGCAATAACGCCTTAGGGCAAGAAGGACCTTGGTGAGTTTGGTGTGTTTGACAATAGGCAAGATGACGGGTTATCACACACATGTTCACTACAGCGTGATATTCACAGTAGCCAAAATGTGGAAGCAAACCAAGTTCATTGATAGATAAATGAATACACAAAATGTGTATATACACACACAATAGAATAATATTCAGTCTTCAAAAGGAAAGAAATTCTGACACACGCTTCAACAGGGATGAATCTTGAGAGCATTGTGCTGACTGAAATGAGCTAGCTACAGAAGACAAGTACCGTGTGATTCCACTTACAAGGTACTTAGAGTAGCCCAGTCCGTAGAGGTAGGGCCTAGAGTGTTAGTTCTGCAAGATGAAAAGTGTTCTGAAGATTGAATACACACAGTGTTTTCACTTAACACCACTGAACTGTACACGTAAGAATGGTTAAGACGGTAAGTTTCACGTTCTGTGTATTTTGCCACAATTAAAAGAACAACAGAAAAACACAACTATTAATGCTCTGTAAGCCTCAGTTGCTTCATCTGTACAATGAAGATAACAGTAGTAATTATATCACATGTTTGATGGGAGAAGGAACAGGATCATCCATGAAAAGTGCTTTTATACTCCTGGCTTGTAAAAACAGCTCCTCTCAAGATGACTGTCCTTGTTATCACCGTTGCTGTTGTTTTCACTGTTATACCCATCAGCAATTCTGTAGGATGCTATCTCTTTACATTATATTGTTCAAAGCACTAAACTTCACATGAAATTATTTTATCTATTATAGACTCCATTATTTCATTTGCTATCTCCCTCATGAGAGCAATATTTTCTGTTTTAATTTACACAGTAGCCCCAGAGCCTGGGGCAGTGCTGGCACATAGTAGGTACTAATATGAATCAGCTGAATAAATTCATTCTTTGTATTACTATTATTGCCATTATTCTATGACAGCATATCCCAGCACAGCCAGTTAAAGACTTTTAAGTACATGAGATGGTGCTGGTGAGCTCAGGTGACCCCTAGAGCAGTCATCCCCAACCTTTTGTCACCAGGGATTTTTTTTTTTTATATTTCTTTTTTTTTTTTATTGGGGGAAAACAACAGAGCATTTATAGTACAATGTTTACAGTCACCATTTGTAGTGAGCTGATTTCCCAAAATATATTACCACTCAAGTTGACTTATCTTGTTACATTCAAAAACCTACTCTGTCAAAGTAGTCCATAGAGTACATACATAGTGCTCCAACTGTATCTACGTACAACCAACACTCC
>CAUYRT010016344.1:0-26060 GCA_963574885.1 Lepilemur ruficaudatus | reverse complement strand
TGCATGTCACGTGTACTAACCCACGCATATACACACGCCTGTGTTTATCTCCACATGTGTTTATCTGTTTTATGCAAACACAAGTCCGTACTGATACTTTTGATTCCAATCTAACTCCGCCTGGTTTTTTCTGACCATCTCTTCTCTTTATCTGTTATTTCTTTCTCTGACCTCGAGAAGCCTGACCCTCATTATCTATAATAACACATTTCTTAATTGTTCAACGTAATATTCACTTTAAATGGTTCAAAACTGCTAAGCCATACCCCAGAGGAAAACAAATTTCCCCAATAAGGTACAGTGTGGTACACAATTCTTACACCCTTAGCCTTTCAGTCTGAAGTCAGAGCACGCTTTCCAAAGACATGTGGGCCCGCTGTCTTCTTCTCCGCGCCCCTCAGAGAGCTGGGGAGATTCATCTGCACACGGTGGGATTCATTTCTTGCAGTCCCGTCTCCTCTTGAGTCCCCTCCCTGCACTGATGTGCTGGCTGATTTCAAAAACTTAATTTATCCACAGTAAAATTCACTCTTTGTGACATACAATTGTATGGATTTTGACAAATGAATAGTCATTTATTCACTGCCACCGTTCCTTGGGTGCAATTGTATTTCCCTCTCTCCACATTCCTGCGTGGTGCCCGTTAGTGGTCAGTCTCCCCAGTCACCTTCTGGCTCCTGGCACAGGTCTGCCGCCCACCTCTGTGGCGTGGCCTCCTCCCGAACGCAACATAAACGTGCAGCCTCTAGATTGGACCTGTTCCACGTGGCGAGAATACTTTAAGATTCATCCATGCTGTTGTACGAATCAATAATTTGTTCCTGTTTATCCCTGAGTACTATTCCATCGTGTGAGCGTACCTCGGCTGATCCACAGGGCTCTGTTAGAAAAGGATGATGAGGGCAAAATGATTTTGTTAATTGTTAAGTGATGTGTGTGTGAGAAGTCGGCATGATGTATTTTAAATTAAAATTCAAGGAAAGTTGGCAAACTTTGAAATCTAGATTTTGTAGTTGTTACTAAAAACGGGCAATTTCTAAGGGAGGCGTCAAGGAACTCCCAAGCCTCTTCGTGATTTCCAGCGCCGTCAGGAACTCCTCAAAGCAAAATGACACCGCCTCGCTCTAAATTGAAAAGTGACATCGCGATCATCCTTCCCTATCAGGAGCAGGCAGTGGCTGCCACATTGCAGCAGGGTCAGGGTGTCCTAACCCCAACGGACAAACAAACGCTCGCCCGGACAGTCAGACATGGGAGGGAACCCGAACAGAAATTACAGGCTGAGGCGGAGTGTTGAGACCCAGCAGGAGAGGGGATTTTCATTTCCTCTCCGGAGTCTTACAAATTTGGGGTACGCCTTATGCCCCCCCCCACTGCCAGTCCCGCTTCCCAACAGGGCGGAGTGCTGACCTTTGCTCCATTTTTTATTTTAATTAGAATTAGTCAAAATTAAACCCTTCCCCCCTCCTCCGTCCTCTCTCTCCCTCCCTTCCGTCCTCCTTGCAGATGTAATTCAGGCGGGATTCTGACATTTCTGCATCCGAACTTGCCATCGTGGGCTTCGTTTGCTCAGCGTTCATTATCATTTCCGAAGGGTTGTGCCAGGCGCACGCATCCTCGTCCTCCAAGCGAGGAAGCCCCAGCCAGACGGTTGTCAAGGCAACCGAAAATGCACACTGCGAACCACCAAGAAAAGGCCTTTTCTGGCTGCTGAGGGTCTGTACCCTGTGGAAGCTCAAACTTAATTTTCGGGCTTGGCAAAAAGATCTCTTTTATGGCTAATTATAAAATGTACCCAGTGTTATTAGGCTGGGTGATAGATGATTGCCTGCTAAATGTGATGTGAAAAATTAAGGCCGTTTTCAAAGCGGAGGGACCTAAATTAAGTGTGCCTGAAGGATCGATTGCTTATTGTAGTCATCCGTCATCGCCCGAACAGAGCAGCTGAACGTGCCTGTGTGCGTGTGTGTGCGTGAGCTTCCAAGCTCGCATTTATTCGGGAGTATTCATCGTACGTTTTGCTTTCGTATGTGTTTAAAAAAAGGTAGGAAGTGCTCCACCCACATTTAGATCTTTCTTTGGTGGGGGAGGAAGGAGGACTTTAAATAAAACCTCTGTTGGCCAACATTAAGAGTTGTGAATTACCCCCCAGGTGAGAGTATACAATCAGAATTTGCAGGCTGATTGCAGATGGGTGGCTGACATGATATCGCCCCCTTATTTGTTTATTTTTGTCCGCTGTTACTCTTTTCCCACATACTGGCTTGTCAACAAGTTCCAAATGAAAGCAACATTTTAACTTAATAAAAGATACCGTGAAAAGGGATTGCAGGGGACGGGGTAAAAAACGTTGATACGATAATCCGGCTTCTTAATAAGCTTGTTTTTTTGAAAACAGAATATCATTAAATCCAACTTTGAATGAATGGTTGATCCAAAGCCTGGTGGCCAGTGTGACGGTGAATGGAAACTCAATGAATCCAGTTGTTGAATAATCCCATTGAAGAAAGGATTCATTTTTCCTTTCTTGGGGGAGCCTTCACTCTTTGTAAACAAGGTAAACAAATGCTGAGGTTGACATGATTAAGTGTCTTTCCTGTGGCTCTCACCCCGGGGAAAGGAAAACTGATCCATCTTTTAGAAGAGGAAATTTTGTTTACCTGAAGGAGAGGTAAGATCTTTCTACACTCAGCTAATTGACCACAAAATAAAATAGCACCTGTAGTCTCATCTTTCAGGTACAGGAGGCTATGAGGCTGATCTAAAAGAGGAAAATGTTATAGAAGCTAATTATACTTTAACCTTTAATGTATATCACATTTACTCATACATATTAAAACAACACGCCTCCCTTTAGCCTGCACTGTCCCTGGGATTGCGTTTTGTACACTGGGTGCATCTTTATAGGCAAAGGGATGGGAAAGGTAACTGTCTGGTAAACGGCCATGTAAACCAGCCTGGTCTGGGTAACAATAAACTAGGTTTTTTATTTCCTCTATAGTTTTTGGGGACATTATTTCTCTTTATAGCATTTCCACACGTGTTGAAACAGGTCCTAAATGTAGGTGTTCAGGATATTAAAACTAGAGCTTCATAAAAGGACTGAGTATAATTAACTCTTGATTTAAGTTCCCTTTTTATTTCATTTCTATCTCTGGTTTAGAGGTAGTGGGAGGCTGTGAAATGGAAGAATGGCCCAAAATAAGAAGCTGATGTGAAACGAAATGGCTGAAATCTGCTTCCCCGTCGCCAGCTTTCTCGGAGAGGTCCAACTTCACAAGGCATCCTCGCATGTACTGGGTTCCTACTACATTCTGGGTGGTGTACAGTTTTCTTTATTGGGGGTAGAAAGTAGGGGAACAAAAATCAGACAAGGTGATGCCGAGTCCAGCTCTCCAAAACCTCAGATTCTCTTGGGGAGGAGGGTCCGAATGTGAACGGCCGGGGTGTGCCAAGTGCCCTGGTCACTGTATGTGCAAGCTCCGTGGGAACACAGAGGAGGGGCAGCTATCTTTGTCTGGAGCAGTTGGGAAGGTTCCACATAAGAGGTAGCATTTGAGCTGGGTCTTAAAGAACTGGCAGGAGCTGGACATGTGGAGGGATGAGACATGAGGCTGACAGCATTCCCAGCGATCACACGTGGGTGCAAGGGATGGCCCGGTGCACACAGGAGTGGACAGTTATTTCACAGGGCTGGGGCCCAGGCCACTTGCATGGGAGGGAGGAAGGGGGTTAAGAAAGGTACAGGTGGAAGGGCAGGCTGCCCACCCCCCAAAGCTTCTGATATGATGTACTAAAGAGCTTGGCGTTTAGCTCCTGGCTTGCAGGGCCTCTGAAGGGTTTTAAGCAAGGGCCTGCCATGATCTGAATCATGTTGCAAAGAGACTCTTGTGGGGAGGAAAGACAAAGGCCGGACTAGAGTGGGAGATAAGGGTGGAGATAGGCTCTGAGATTAAGCAACAGCTTAAGGGAGACATGTGGACCTGAGCAAAGGCAGAGGGGAATGAGGATGGGGATGAAAGGAAACCACCAGAAAAGAAGCGGCTGAAGAGGGAGGGAAGCTTGGCAGGGAAGAGATGAGCGGTTCATTTGGCACAAGCACCTGCTGGCAGTTGGCTGGAAGTGGGGGTCTGGAGTTTGGGAGACAGAGCATGGCTAGAGACTCAGCTCAGGAGCTTGGGTCCCAACCAGACCCACAGTTCTTGCCTAAGGGGTAATGATTGAGCTCAGGAGGTCTGGGATTCCCTGAAACGTGTATAAAATGGAAGGTGAATATGTGTATCTCCTAGGGAATGAAAGGATGGCTTTCATCAGTTTCCCAAATGAGTCCTTAACCTCCAAAAAGATTGATGGTGAAAAACACGACCCAAGAGGTTGGAAAATAGACAAATGGAATATAGAACACCACCAGAAAGCCTTGTCTTAAATAAGCATCTGTCTGCAGGGTGTTAAGCTGAAGTGAGCGTAACCCAGTGCGCAAAGGAGGCACAGAAGAGGGCCCAGGCAGCTGGAAACCCCGTGTCTCTCAGGCTGAGTTTTAGCATTGCTCTTCCCAGATTCATCTCTTTAATCCTTCCCGGGTATCTCCTTCAACATACGTGAATCAAAGGCAATGACATGAATAGAGCGCTTGTAAACTCTGAAATGCTCTACAATTATTTAATTATCATTTAAAAGATGAGATGTGGCAACACAAGTTAATCCCGTGGAAACATTTATCAGTTCTGCCCATCACCATTGGAGATATCTGTGGCATTCAAAACGCCTGTTGATGCTACAGTTCACCGATCCTTTTGTTAATAAGTTAGCACATCCAGTGAACACGCCTCAGACGCTGAGATCTGCTATCAATACACGCCGACGCCTTCCTCCCAATTCAGGGCTGGGTGGGATGTCCCCTGAGACAACTGTGATGGGTGGCTGGATGACTCAGAGGTGGAGTATGGAGTGGTAAGCGCCATAAAGCAACGCCGTCAATTAGAGATCGCATCCAACTTTTCAGTGCAGCTGAAATGACATTGAATTAGCTGCAGCGTGGCGGCAGGATTATGTCTTAACATCACTGCGATAAATCTAACCGGGAAGGAAGCCCCGTGTGCAGAGAGCGATGGTATCGAAAAGCTCTAATAGGATTTGTCGGATTTGTTTCAAAACTGAAAAGAGTCAACGTATTCTATAAATTTAAAGAAATTTGCTGTCACCTTTGTAGCTGATTTGAGAAATTCTGGCACATCATTTACAGCCCAGATTCCCGTTTGAAGTAAAGGGCAGTCAGATCGCAAGAACTGCGTTTTGAGCCACAGAACAGAGTTGACGGGGCCACATGTAAAGAGATGTTGGTAAGAATGGATTCCCTGCCTTTGGATTTCCAAGATAAGGAGTAAGAAAGAACCCTCTGCTCAAGGTGTCCAAAATAGCCGGGAGTGTTTGAACTTTAAGCAAATTATCCGCCAAAGATTCCTTAACAATTTTTTTTAAAGGCACATGCTGGAAAGGAAAACGGAAGGCATTCCTTTCTTAAATGAGTTATTAAAAATGGATTTGGTTAGAAATGAGCAGATGAAATTAAAATGTCAGAATGATTGAAGGGAAAACTATCACTTTCCTGTTGCGAAGGTCAAATAGGGGTATTCTATGGAGAAGGAAAAGATGACAGCAAACAAAGAGAAATAAAAACCAACATGGGGTTGGGCAATGGGCTGAATGTGTCCCCCCCAAAAGTTCATATGTTGAAATCTTAACACCAATGTGATGGTGTTAGGGAGCCTGGGCCTTTGGGATGTAATAGGTTATGGGGGGAGCCCTCATGAATGGGATTAGTGCCCTTGTCCAGGGGACCCCAGAGAGCTCTCTCACCCCATTTTGCCCATGTGAGTACACAACGAGAAGCCTGCTGTCTGCAAACTTGGAAGAGGGCCCTCGTCGGAACCCAACCCTACTGGCACCCTGACCTTGGACTTCCAGCATCCAAAACCAGGAGAAATATATTTATTTCTGTTGTTTATAAGCCACCCAGTCTGTGGTACTTTGTTACAGCAGCCTGAACTGACTGACAGGTTGGGAGTCAGAACTCTGGAATTCTCTGAATGTCGGTCTTGGCATGCCATGGCCGTGGGTGGGCTGGTGAGCGTGGCACTTCACAGAGCTGCTTCCTGGCTTTTAAATCTGAACGAGAATGAGCCCGATCACCCTGCCTACCTAAGATCATTGCACAAACGCACTCTATAAACTGTTTTATATAAATAATTCATCTGAGTATCATCTTGAAACTTAAAAAAAAGTCCACATGAAAATTTTCTCTGCTTAGCACCACTACCTCCTACCCTTCTAGAAAAATATTTTCATGAGCTGTTTGGTTCAGAGTTTAAAAAATAGAAGCAAGGAGAATAATTATTCAACCATAATTGATGTCAAGCAAAGTTGGAAAATCTCTTTGCTTATTAGAGCCTGCGTGCCCTTGCTTGTGAAACCCAAATGATAACAATGCATGTGAAAGTGTTTTGTAAACTCCCCTGCTCAATGCAAGTGCCATTGATTCATTTTAATTTCTCTCTCACTTGCTAAAGCCTGCTTGTCTGCTCTTTTTGCTGCTGGTATATTTTTGCTCTAGTAAGTTCAAAAAAATTAAAAATTCATTATTACTAGCTTCAGATGCCTCCCTGGGAAATCCGAGAGTTTTTTTTTTCCTATCGACATCATCACGGCCTGTCTGATTCCAAAGCATCTCAACTGGTTTGTTCCCACTCCCACCATTTATTTCACGAGCTTGCCTCTCACCCACCTGTCACCTTTGGCATTGCTCTTGCCTTGGGAACATCAGATCCATTCCCATCTAAACCAAAAATACTATCCAATTTCCCATCCATTAGGTAATGCCTGTGATTCAAAACACACCTCAAGGTTCTCCTTACTGAGAAAGCTTATCTCAAGGCTCCTGGAGGGGTGACAAGGATGCAATTCATTAACGATTGCAGCTCTTCGTATTTAGAGAATGCAGCAGTTAGAAAGTGCTTCCTCGTGCACGTGAAACCTCATTCGATCTTCACTTATATAACCAAGACAATAATACCTATAATGAGGTATTTTACATGTACCGTTTCATCTCTTATGGAAAGTGAGAAAACCAACAACACTTAAAAGAAGTGCAACATTCCTCGGCTAGTAAGCAAAACAGCCAAGATTGCACCCATTTTTGTCTAAACCCAAGTCTCTTCCTCTTGCAGGATTATTGCTGTCTTTGGTGTTCAGAAGTTTGCATGTGACATGCCTAGATGTGTGTTTTGTTTGTTTGCTACTTACTCTGTTTTGTGTTCTCTGAGCTTTTTGGACCTGTTTTTCGGTATTTTTCATTACTTTGAAAAAGTTCTTAGCCATTGTTTCTTTAAATATTTCCTCTGCTTCATTCTCTCTTTCTAAGATTCTAATGACATGTGTAGCGCATCCCACAGTTCTTGATTGTTCTATTCTGTTTTTATCATTCTTTTTTGTCCTTGCATTTCGGCACAAGGACCTGTGTTCATTGACCTCTCTTCAAGTGCAGTGGTTCTTTCCTTGGCTGTGTCTAATCTGCAAATGAGCCCATTAAAGGTATTCCTTATTTCTGTGAAGTTTCTGGTTTCCAGTATTTCCTTTTCATACTTTTGTCAAGTCTCCATCTCTCTACTTACAATATCCATCTGTTCTTTCATGTTGTCTACTTTTTCCATTAACACTCTTAACGTATTAACATATTCTAAATCTCTTGACAGGGCGTGGTGGCTCACACCTATAATCCTAGCACTTTGGGAGGCTGAGGTGGGAGGATCACTTGAAGCCCGGAGTTTGAGAACCACCTGGGCAACATAGTGAGATTCCACCTCTACAAAAAAAATAGAAAAATTAGCTGGGCGTGGTGGTGGGCACCTGTAGTTCCGGCTATTTGGGAGTGAGGCAGAAGGATCACTTGAGCCCAGGATTTTGAGGTTGCAATGAGTTGTGATGGTGCCACTGCACCATCACACTGGACAACAGAGTGAGATCCTGCCCCTAAGTAAGTAAGTAAATACATAAATAAATTTCTTGATAATTCCAATATATATCACATATCTGAGTCTAGTTCTTAGGATTGTTTTATCTCTTCAGACTGTTTTTTTTCCTTTGTTTTTTGACATGTCTTGTAATTTTTGTTGAAAGCCAGACATGTGATATTGGGTAATAGAAACGAAGGCCAATAGGCCTTTAGTGTGAGAGTGTGACATTGTATAGTCATCTAGCTGGGAGTTTGTTTGGGTTTGGTGTTTGCTGTAGTTGCAGGTGCCAGAGGTTTCAAATTCCTCTAGTGCTTTTGTTTTGTCTCACCTCTTGACTTGGGCTTCCCTAAGTACTTCTCCTTAGAAAGAGTCCTTGTCAGCTCCTCCAGCTGTACCCTGCTGTAATTACACTGGATTCCTGTTGACGTGACGGTGGAGTGCAGGGGACGAGGAGCCTCCTACAATCGTATGAATATGTCTCAGTCTTTTAATGGGTCGGTGCCTTGGAGCTGTGAGCATCGCAAGGTTTCTTCCATTGGTGTTGCCCTGCTCCACCTCCTACTCCCTTTCCTGGCTGCAGCCTTCTCATCCTGCCACCTTGAAGCCATAATCCTCCTTGACCGTGTGCTTTTTGTTGCTTATCAAAGCAGACAGGAAGTTTAGAGGGGGCTGTAGTGGGAGGAATACCCTCTGCCAGCTGGAATATGTTTCTGGCAAAGACTTTTCTCATAGCGCATAGGCCTTTGCTATGGACACATTTCACAGAGACACTCTCCCTCTCCCCCTGCCAGAGCCACGAAGAGGTCTCTCAGCTCTTCATTTTGAGAACCTGTGAGTTCCCTGGAGCTAAAGCCAGTGGTGGCGTGGGGTCCCCTTCAGACTGTGGCTCCAGGAGTTTCTCACTCTCATACTAGTCCACACTCACGAGATTGCGCAAAATTACCATTGACTATTCCTATCAGTGTGGCTATTCCTAGTCTGTGGCTTCTGCTCCAGGTAAGCAGGTCTAGGCTATGTTTCTCCAGATTTTGGGGTGATTGTTTGTCCTGAAGCCTCAGTTCTCTCATGAGTCTAAGAAATGTCTTTGATTTTCCAAGAAAAATTACGGCTTTTTCTGTTTGTTTGTTTGTTTTTGGTATAAGAGGGTAATGATAATTCCTAAACTCTTTATATGTCAGAACTGAAACCAGGAGTCCAAAGTCATTCCCTTTACCTGGAGCCTTCATTGGTTTCCAAGGAAGAAAACCCAAAATAAGCCACCATCTCCTTGTTGCCAGTTAGTAAAACCATTTTTGACTCCTTAATAAAGAAGAAAAAATTGCCAATGTGTTAACTTCTCTATCTGCCCATCCCCTACGGAGGAAGGCGGCCAGCAGAAAGAAATGCCGAAAAAGGCTTGAGGCATAAAAGCTCCGGCATATGGTGCTAGAAGGGGGTCGCAACGCACCTGGCTGAGGGTCCTGCCTGACTGTAGCAGTCGAGGACACTGTGAGACATCAAGGCCCCAGCGATTAGAGCAGCCTCCAAACACTTCCTGCTTCCTGGACAGTCCTAGATTGGCTGCCCGCAAAATCGTGGGAACCCATAAAGTCACAAAATCGTTGCATGTTGAAACTGGAAGATCCTTAGGGCTTTTTTTAAACAAATGAAAAAACTAAGCCCCTGAGAGACTGTTTTAAAGCCACTCAGTTATCTTTTGACAAATTTGGGGGTGGGAGGAAGGGGTCTTCACTTTTAGCAATGCTTTTTGCTCCTACTCTAAATTTATTTATATTGTCATTTTATTCTACTCTTTGGGGCATAAGACTCCTTTGTACTTGTATACATATATATCTTTCGCCTTCGTACGCTGGCTCCCTTAGGAGGTGGAAAATGGTCCTGTATGTTATTACATAGCTCCTGAAGCCTTTTATAAAGGTGGAAAATGTCAGAGGAAGAAAAGAGAGAAATAGAGCCGTAGTGAAGCGGGGAAAGAGGCAGGCGACATCCATTTATTTCCCTCCCACTTTGTTGTCAAGGCATCTGGCGAACGTGTCATAAAAGTGTATTTCTCATAAATCTGCCGTCACCCCCGTCAGCCTCCATTCCGTCTGAGACGGCGTCGGGAAAAGAAAACGAGGAAGGTGTTTACACTCTTCTTGTTCATCGGTTCAAATGATGAGAAAGACTTTGACGAGACCAGCAGAGAGAGGAACGAGGCCCCGCAAGAATAATAAACCCAAGTGTAATAATAAAACCAAGTGAGCCATAGGAGCGTATTCATGCGAAACTTCAGATTCTTCAACACGAGTCATCTGAGGACACCTTTGAAACTGGTATTTTTTTGTTTTGTTTGTCTGAAACGCTACATAGCTTTTGCCGTGTGCTTGGTTATCTTGGAGACTTAGCTGTCAGCGTAGGAAGGGACCTGGGAGTCAATCTAGTTCAACGTTCCCCAGCTCTGCTGCAATCCAGCCCACCGCCCGCCCCATGCGGGGGGACTCATTTATTCCAAACCAACGTACTTCACGGCCCAGAGCTTTAGTTCTTAGAAATTCCCTTCTCTTGTTGAACTGAATATTATTTCCCTGTGAATCCATGAATTGCTCTTAATTATTTCACAAAATTAATATACTTGACAATTGAGCTATTAACCACAGTATAAATTGTATACTAATTGGATACAGTTTTTCTGGGAAGAAATCCTGGGTAACATTTGACAAGCTATTCTTTTATTTTCATGAATCTCTGAACAATATGAACCAAAATGTCTAGCCTCAGTGATTTAAGGAGTTCAGTAAATTGGCCTATAAATAAAGCTGGGGTGAAAGAAGTTTGGAACATATTATTTCTCCCCAGGAAGTGAATGAACACACGTCCCTGCTGGGGACTCAGGGCAGGACTCTGATCTCAATTTGTGGAGATTAAGGATCACTTTCTCATCGGGAGTGGCAAATGAATATTAATTGGAGAAAGTGGTGAATTATATTAAAGGAGGCATTTCCAGTTACGATTATTAAGATACACAGGAGATCGGCAGCTGTGAGTATATTTAGAAAGAGCATGTTGCATAAACATTAGAGAAAGTGAGTGTCACACTAAATGTAACAGGCGGGTAATGGAACTGATGAAATTAGTTATCTGAATATTCACTTTTTGCAGAGACGCACTGGACCTTGAATCAGAAAAACGTGGAAGGCGTTGCTGGTATTGAATGTGAGTGACTTCAGGCAGGTGCTTCGTTCTAACCTCAGCCAAATCCCGGCCCCACTGGCGGGGGGGGAGCTGATGGCAGAAGGAGGGACGTGGAGGGCAGGAGGCCCCAGGGAAAATGGGCCAAAGAGGAGATGGCCCTGGGAAGCAGGCAGAGGCTTTTCATCTCCTCCAGTTGGGGTCGACCGTGAGGTGAGACAGCAGCGGTGACAAGCCGTGAGTGCCAGGCACCAGACATCTGCGTCAGCAGACAAGCTGAGGAGAGTCTGTGTACGTATTCAGACCGCAGTACCTGAGTTCTGTGTGTATACTGCAAGTGCAAATAAACATTGAATACCAAGAGATTCCACATCTATAGGCACAAGAGGTAAGAGAGAAAGACGAATTTACAATGTGACACCACTAATTAAAAGAATTCCAGAGGGACAGGAGGAAGCGTACTCTGGTAGATCCAAGGATCTCTGAGTTTATTAATTTTTAAAATGAGAATATTGAGTCTATTTGTTTAAAATATTAAATGTGATATGAATAGTAATGTTTTTTAGTGATGATTCAAAATCAAAATCTTATTTGTCAAAAAGAATGTTTAAAAAGGCCATGTTTAAAGAAAATAATGACTATGTGAATAAAGGTAGTAATTATTTTTTGAGGAAAAAAGATCCATCCACCTGTAAAATCTTCTATTTTTATGGAAACTTATTTGATATAACTCTATTTTATTTCCTTAAGCTCACCTTTGACTGGAAAAAGCACAAGTAGTCTTTCTTTATCAACTCATTTGCTTTAATAAATAGAGATCTAGAAACATCAATACTATATAACTAAAGCTAACTACATTCCACTGAGATATTTTCAAAATCAGATTTCTCCAGCTTAGAATTTTTAAGAGCAACTTACCTGCTTCATAGGCAGACAAAAAGGAGAGTTTCTAATGCTTTACTTTGAAGGAAAATTTCTTGATTTTGAATATGTAAGAAAAAGAGTTCTATGCATGTTTTATCTTATTGCACGTACGTAAATCTGTTACTTGGTGTTTTTGTAAACGTCACAGCCAGAGTTACCAACCAATGATCATTTGATGTACCACACTCATTTCAATGGCAGCTGTCCAAATGAGTTATTTAACTCACAGATACATTCATAGCTTCAAATAGCTTGTGTACTCATTCCCTTAGTGAATTTTCAATGGTGATGCAAAGCTTAACATCAATTAGTTAAGAAGTGTTGGGATGGGAGAGGAACAAGGGACAGGAACCACTCTTGGTTCTCACAGGACTGAATTTGCAATGAGAATTTAAATTTTAAAGAACATTGCATAACATTAATCTCTAATTTTTAAGCTAGTTGTTAACAGAATGACTTGAGGCTTAATGGTCTCTCCTTGTTTAGTGTTGATATAGTACTTACTTACCTTTGCCGCCATGATAAACACATGATTAAGGCACGCTCTTCAAATCAGAAGGCAGAGGGTAGCACTCCCCACCTGCAGTAGTAGCTACCTGAATCTGAATCTCTCCACATGTCCTTTGAAAGTATACAGATCAATGAAGATAACAAAAAAAGTCACCCATAGTCCTTACTTACAGCAAAACTAGGAGACAAAGAATGGTGCAAACTCTAAGTGGTGCGGGGAGAGCAGCCAAAACCTGTTGTCAGTTTCAGACCCCAGAATGAAGAGGGAGATGCAGAGGATGGGATGGAAGAGGAGAGACTGCAGCAGGAGGGAAAGAGAAGCCCCCCTCGCCCCAGGCGAAGAGGAGCCGTCCCCAGCTGGGAGATACTGAGAATGGCTCTGAGGCTTTGGGATCCACCTGCTACCATGGAACTGAGAGCAAGTGGCGTGATGTTTCACAGGACCAAGGGTCTAAGTTGTCCAGGAAAGAGGCAGGTCATGTGGAGGCCTGCGGTGAAGGGGAAATGTAGCAAAAGGCAGAAGTTACAGGAAAAAGAGAGAACATTATACACCAGAAGGCATTTTGGCCATCCCTACAATTTAGAAGAAGACAATGAAAAAGCATACCCCACTTACAAAGGCATTGTTTAGAAATAAATGTTATGGAAAAACAGGCCAAAAAAAAAAAATAAAAAAAACCCTACAAATGAAGAAGACTTTAAAACACTCCTGAGAGACCCATGAGTAACTTGAACAATAGGAGAACTGTCCTTTGCTCATGAATAGAACGTCCCAACATTATAAACCTGTCAATTTTCCCTAAATCAATGAATAAACTAAATGCAAAATCATAATAAAAATATCAACAAGTTTGGCTTTTTCCCCCTGAGCTAGACATTTGATTCTAAAATTCATGTGAACTAGAAAAACGGGCCAACAACAGTGTCTCACACCTGTAATCCCAGCGCTTTGGGAGGCCAAGTCAGGAGGATAACTTGAGGCCAGGAGTTCAAGGCTACAGTGAGCTATGATCATGTTACTGCACTTCAGCGTTGGGGACAGAATGAGACCCTGTCTTGAAAAAAAAGGTGGAATAATAGCTAAGACAATACTGAAAAGAAAGATAAATTGGGTCGGGGCTGGGTAGCAGCCCTAGCCTAATCACCTATTAAAATATACGATCAAGCTTCTGCATTTAAACCAGTCTGGAAATGTTCCATGAGTAGACAGACCAATGGAACAGAATGGAAAACAGATCTAAGCATATGGAAAATTTGTGTATGATAAGAATGGATGTATTGTTGTCATATACAAACTTTCATTTAAGAATTTTTGAACCTGGGTAAATTATGAACTTTCTTGTAAATGGTGTTGGAACAGCTGGATTCATTTGTAAGAGTATAAAGTTGGACCCATACTTCGTATTATACATAAGAAGAATTTCTAAAAGATCTGAGATATAAATGTAAAACTGAAGCCATATAGTGCTCAAATAAAATATAACCTTGCAGAGAGGAAAAAACTCAAAATCCAGAGACAATAAAAATAAAAGAAAGGATTGATTAATTCAATTCCATGAGTGCGTGTGTATGTGTTTTGATAGAACAAAGAATAATCAAAGCTAAAAATAAAAAGGACATGTTTTTCACCTGAATAATTTAAATCTGTGAATCAAAATACTTTCCCTATTTTCAAGTGAATAAAAACATAAATCAGTACCTAGACACAATCTTGTCAAATTTGTAAATCTCAAGACAGTAGACCACTCCCCAAGTATTCCAGCAGAAAAGTCAATTTACCGGCCGTTTGATAAAAATGATCTTTGTCTCAGACTTTTCCATAGCAATGAATATCAGATATAAACAAGGGTAACATTTACAGAGATTTAAGAAAGAAAGGTTGCAACCCAGGAATCTAGACTAAACAAGTTTTCACTAATTTGTAAAGATAACAGCAAATAGTCAAGGCTTTAGGAAGTAGTTTACTTCCGTGCCATTTTTGAAGGGGAGAAAAAAAATGAAGAAAAAAACCCCCAAACTGAATATGTATTATATCAAAGCAAAATAAAACTTGAGAATATGGAAATATGAACATGGTGACAGATAAGGTAAAGAACATTCGGATACATTTTTAAAGTTGTAGCAATTATTGAAAATATTGCCGAAACCACTCCGCACATATTTTAAAAATATTTCTGAAAGAGAAAACAGTCTCCAGTCCTCCAGACTCTCTCTCTCTCTCTCTCTCTCTCTCTCTCTCTCTCTCACCCTGCCCCAAACACACTCACTTTTAAAATCCCAGACTTATGCAACCAAAGTTAAAAATTAGACTGAGAAGAAGGGCAAGGAATAAAAGGCTGCTAATTTCCTAATTTTACATAAAGAAGCATCAGTGGAAACTGTCTTATGTTGGCAATAGTGACTGGATAAATACTGGCTCAAGTGCATGTTTTAAGATTTAAAGAAATTTATCAGAGAAATAAAAACAAAATATACACCTTTCTAGCTATTAGAGGCACAAAATCATTAAAAATAGTCAATTTACAACAAAGATGAAGCAAGAAGAAAAAAGCAAACAGGAAAATAAAGGTATAAAATGCCAACTCCCTGAGTCTATTTCCTCACCTAGTAAATGTTTGTTATACTAAACCTAAAAATAGGCTAATTTTGAGAATTAATAAGATAATATTCAAAAAGTATTTAGCAATATCTGGTTCAACAATCAAAACTCAAATGATTTTTATTATCATTATTTACAATAAAGTACAATGTATGTATCAGTAATAAAAGTAAATTTGAATAGTTAAAATTTGAATAAAATCTACATCTCCGACAAAGGTCTGATAACAAGAATCTACCTAGAACTCAAAAGAATTAACAGGAAAAAATCAAACAATCCCATTTATAAATGGGCAAAGGAGATGAACAGAAACTTCTCCAAAGAAGACAGAATAATGGCCAGCAAACATATAAAAAAATGTTCATCATCTCTAATCATTAGATAAATGCAAATCAAAACCACAATGAGATACCACCTAACCCCAGTGAGACTGGCCTCTAACAAAAAAATCCCAAAACAACAAATACTGGCGAGGATGTGGAGAGATAGGGACACTCTTACACTGCTGGTGGGACTGCAAATTGGTGCAACCTCTGTGGAAAAGAACTTGGAGATTCCTCAAAGAGCTAAAAATAGAATTACCATTCAATCCAGCAATAGCATTATTGGGCATCTACCCAAAAGATCATAAGACATTCTATGATAAAGACATCTGCACCCGAATGTTTATGGCAGCACAATTCACTATTGCTAGGTCGTGAAAACAACCCAAGTGCCCGTCAATACATGAGTGGATTATTAAAATGTGGTATTTGTTTACAATGGAATATTACTCAATTTCAAGAAACGACAGTGAGCTAACACCGCTCATATTATCCTGGATTAAGCTTAAACCCATTATTCAAAGTAAGGTGACACAAGACTGGAAGAATGGACCCCACATGTACTCGAAATCAAATTGGTACTGACTGATTAACACTATGGTGCTCAAATGGTGGTGGTGTTCACTAGGGATTTGGGGGGTGAGGGGTAAACCCACATCTGAGTGACATAGTGGGCACTGTGGAGTGGTGGGACATGCTTGAAAAGTAGTTGGGGAGTGGAATTAGGGGTCTCAATAGAAGGAAGGAATTCCTCTAAAACTGATTTATGTGATAAACTGTACATCTTGGTAAATTCACTAAAAATAATTTAATTGTACACTTAAAATGTAGTAAAGGCATGATACATAAAGTATACTTCAATAAAGAAAAATAAATAAGTAAATAAATAAATAAAAGAAAAACATGGAAAAAGGATAACATTCATCCTGTATATGTTTATTATGATTACTGATGTAATAAGCAATAAGTTTTCCTTACATTCTTTTATTTTATGGTTTCTATTATTCCTGCTTTTATGTGTGTTTTTCTCTGTTGCCTTTTTGGAAGAGTTTCTTAGGCATTTTCATTTGTTAATTTTTTTTTCTTTTTTATTTCCACACATGTCTGGGTGCTATCTTGTTTTTAATATTCTGTGAGTTATGCTTACAATTTTATCATGAGTGATTAATGTAAAAAAATCTAAATATAATTAATATGTTAATTGTCTTTCAAAATACTAAGAACTTAGGATGCTTCATGCATCCCAGTTTATGTGGTAGCATTATTTACTTATTAAATACATTGGGGGAAAGAATCTCTATTCAATAAGTGGTGTGGGAAAACTGGATATCCACATGCAGAAGATTGAAACTGGATCCCCACCTCCCACCTCTCACAAAAGTCAACTCATGATGGATAACAGATTTAAACCTAAGGCATGAACCCTTAAGAATTCTGGAAGAAAATGTTGGGAAGATTCGTTTAGACATTGGCCTAGGTAAAGAATTTATGAAGAAGACCCACAAAGCAATCACAGCAGCAACAAAAATAAACAAATGGGACCTGATCAAATTAAAAAGCTTCTGCATAGCCAAGGAAACTATAATTACAGTGAATAGACAACCTACACAATGGGAGAAAGTATTTTCTTTCTGTATGTCCAATAAAGGGCTGATAACAAGAATCTATATAGAACTTAAGAAAATCAAAAGGAAAAAAATCATTTTCCTTACCCCGTCAATAAATGGACAAAGAACATGAACAGAAGCTTTTCAAAAGAAGACAGAATAATGGCCAGCAAACATATAAAAAAGTGCTCAACATCTCTAATCATTAGGGAAATGCAAATCAAAATTACGATGAGATATCACCTAACTCCAGTGAGATTGGCCTCTATCAAAAAGTCCCAAAATAACAAATGCTGGCATGGATATGGAAGATTGGAACACTCTTACACTGCTGATGGGACTGCAAATTAGTACAACCTCTATGGAAAGTAATTTGGAGATACCTCAAAGAGCTAAAAACAGAAATACCATTTGATGCAGCAATCCCACTACTAGGCATCTATCCAAAGGGAAAAAGACATTCTATAATAAAGACATCTGCACTCGAATGTTTAAAGCAACACAATTCACAATTGCAAATATCTGGAAACAACCCAAGTGCCCATCAATACATGAGTGGATTAACAAAATGTGGTATATGTACACCATGGAATATTACTCAACTACAAAAAACAATGGTGAACTAGCACCTCATAAATTATTCTGGATAAAGATTGAGCCCATCCTTCGAAGTGAGGTATCATAAGGATGGAAAAACATGCACCACATATACTAGCCATCAAATAGGTACTAATTGATCAAGACTAAGGTGTTCACATGGTAGTAATACTCATGGGGTGCCAATCATGTGGCGGGCTGGGAGGGCAAATCCACAGCTAATGGAAGCGGAGCACACTGTATGGGGGAAGAACACGCTTGTAGCCCTGGCTTGGGCAAGGCAAATGCATTACATGCAATGAAAATGTTTGTGCCCCCATAATATGCTGAATTTAAAAAAATAAATGGTCTAGGAAAACTAGGCAGAAGAAAGAAATTAGACCCTCATCTTATACCATATACAAAAATCAACTCAAGTGGATTAAGGACTTAATATTTTAAAAAAGCTTCATGACAATGGTCTGGACAAGTATCTTTTTAGATATGACCTCAGAAGCACAGAGAACAAAGACAAAAACAAGCAAGTAGGGCTACATCAAACTAAAAATCTTCTGCATAGTAATGGAAAAATTCAACAAAGTGAAAAGACAACCTATAGAATAGGAGAAAATATTTGCCAACCATATATCTGTTAAAGGTTAAAATCCAAAGTGTATAAGGAACTCATACAACTTAACAGCAAAGAAACAATAATCTGATTTAAAAAATGAGTAAAGTGTTTAAATAAACATTTTTCAAAAGAAGACATACAAATGGGCAAACAGGTATATGAAAAAACACTCAACATCACTAATCACTGGGAAAATGCAAATTAAAACCACAGTGAGATATCACCTCACGCCTGTTAGAATGGCTATGATCAAAAAGACAAAAGATAACAAGTGCTGGCTGGGATGGAGAGAAAGAGAACTCTCGTGCTCTGATGGTAGAAATGTAAATTGGTACTGCCATTATGAAAAAGAGAATGGAGATTTTTTAAAAAATTAAAAATAGAACTACCATATGAACCAGTAATCCCAACTCTGTGTATATATCCACACTATGTTAAATCAGTATGTCAAAGAGATATCTAAACTCGCATGTTGATTGCAGCATTATTCACAATAGCCAAGATATTGGAATCAACCTAAGTGTCCATCAAGGGATGAATGCATAAAGAAAATGTGGAGTATCTGCACAATGGAATACTTTTCAGCCTTAAAAAAAAAAGAAAATAAAAAGGAAATCCTACCATTTGTGACAACATGGATGAACTTGGAAGACATTATGTTAAGTAAAATAAGCTAGGCACAGAAAGACACCTATTATGTCACTTACATGTGAATCTAAAAAAGTCAAACTCATAGAAACAGAGAGTAGAATGGTGGCTAGCGGAGGCTGTGGGGTTGGGAGGATTTGAGGAGATGTTGGTCAAGGGATATGACAGTGGAAATAAATAAACAAATATTCAGTTAGACGGTGGAAATAAATTCTAGAAATCTAGTGTGCATGATAGTGACTATAGTTAATAACAATATATTGCATACTTGAAAATTGCTGAAAGTACATTTTAAGTATTCTCATAAAAAAGATAAGTATATGAGGTAACACATACGTTAACTAACTTAATTTATTTATTCCACAATGTATACATATTTCAAAACATCATGTTGTAGTTCACAAATATATACATATTTATTTGTCAACTAAAAAATGAAAAAGAAGTAATAAATTATCTTGAATGAAAAAAATAAATAAAAATAAATATTATTTCTTCTGAGGCTAAGTAATGAGAAATTGCTTCCTATCTGTAAATGATTAATAGTCATCATAATTATTATTTAATAGTTATTGTATATATACGTATACACAAAAATGTGCACATATATAATTTCAAAATAATTTGAAACAATCAAAAATGAACCACTTGTCTTGGTTTAAGTGAGTTAAAAAACTCTGTCTACAAAATCGCCAATGATAAATGATAATGGAAAAGAGGTTAATATTCTTCTTCTTCACTCTCTTTCTCTGAAAGACTTTTAAACTTGCTCTTGAGATAAGCTCATTCAACTTTAAAACTCTGAATAGTAGTAAATCTGGCAATAAATGACTGGAACACTGTTAGAGGATTATATGAATTTCTTTTGTAGTTAACAATGCCTCACTTCAAGCACTGTACGTAAATGGACATACTGTCCTTTAGATCCTAAGAGAAATTCTGCCTTAACTCAACATGGATAAAGGCAGAGGCAAATTACTCTGTTGTGTAGAAAGTTGAGGTCATTGAATCATTGTTCCACTGGATGATATTTGTAATAAAAATATGAATAAAATCAAACAAAAACAAAAAGATAAACTCTAAGTTACAGGAGTAAAAGATACTTCAAAATGCATGAATTAAGCAGTGATTGGTATTTTTATAAATCAGGTAAAAGAATAATTTCCCTTCTAATGCCATTTTACTTTAAATGATTGGGTGATTTTGCATTTTCTAGAGTAATGTCAAGCTCTCTATTTGAGTTGGCACAAGGAGGTTTGATTTAACAGAAAGAGTTCTTTGCGTATTAAATTGCTTATCTCTCTTTTGAAACAATGTCATCCCGATCATGTGTCACAATGACATGGAAATAAAAACATAGGCATCACATTCTACATGTGTCAAATCTATTGACATATTCAATTGCTGACTTATGTATTGTCATCATTACAAGATATTATTATGTTCTACAGAATGTCAATTCTAGGTAGAAAAATAATACACAGATATCAAAAGAGGTAAATCTTTGTGACAAATTAAATCCATCAAAAAATTTATATTTCTCATTAAAAGTTTCTTCCATACAAGAAGTAATGTTTTATTATTGCTTGATGAAAACAAAACATACGGATATTTGTAATTACATTTTAAGAAAGTAACCCTCATTTTACTATACCAACAAAAAAATTTAAAGAGCTCACTTTAATATCACAAGTAATACCAAATTTTATAGTATAACTTCTTAAAAATCTCTTACAAGTTTCCTGTTATAAGATTGGAATGTTTGAAGAGTAAATAAATATTATTGATGATATTGTATTAATAAATGGGAAAACTAAAGTTTATAAGCATTAATATGACTTAGTCAAGGTAACATAGTTACAAACTCAGAACATCCCAATCTCTTAGTTTCTCACACCAAAATTTTAATGCAAAATAACTGGAAGAGAAATAAAGAATTCTATATTTTCATGTTTTCATAATACCAAAGGAAATGTATAACATTATTATATTGAAAGAGAAAATTCTGTAGAATGTAAATATGGTTCATTTCATTGCAGGCTATATTTTGGCCTTTTGACATTAAAACTTGACCACAAGATAAAATTATCTTTCCTAGGAAACTAAAGTATAATTGTTTAGCAGGGTACTCTGAGAGAAGCAGCCAAGAGAGCAGCCTGAGAAACCTCATGGCAGATTGCAATCAGGAACATTCTCTGTAGACAAGGCATTCATGTTAAAATACAAATTCTATGCCGGTTGATTACTGTTACAGTTAGGGTTCAGACGTGATGATTAGCAATATACTTTTCCTAAAATATTTTCTCAAAAGTTAAATGAGTAAAATATATGCATGTAATTAGTGTCACATTGTGTACTGAATTGGACTGGGCTATATTATGGTCATGTAATTAGTTCTTTAAAGTGTAAGCCATCACTTAAAAATTTAACTACAATTTATGTTGATAAGTAGTTTGGGGGATTTGAAAAAATAGAGAACATGTAGGATTAATTGCAGACATTAAAAATTCTACCTTACCTTTATCCCCACACTGTGACAATTTAAAATACTAGCCACTTAAGGAAAATGTTTTTGACCATGTCACCAAATGGAAAAGAAAAAAGAGAAAGAGTGCTAAAAGTATGATGTTTTTAAGCAATAGTATACAGACACAGAATATACTAATATTAGAAAACATAACTCAGCAACAAAGAATACTAAAACAGAACATATATTTGGGAATATGACATGAAGTCATTTCCATTCTAATGATATTGTATTTAGAAGTCAAAGTACAAGGCAATGTCATTTACCATAGCTGCCTACTTGATTTTTTTGATGAAAATTTACTATGGTGGTTTGGGAGCAATTTTCCTAATCCCATCTTTGTTCCTAAACAATGTATGAAAGTGGTATCACTAAACCATAATTCAGTATCATGAATGCAGTGAGAGGAGTGCTCAGGAATATCTGCTGAATTTCAACAGCCATTAACATGGACTCTGTTACCTGAAGAGAATATGTTTGTAAGAAATAACACCAATGTGAAAGCAGCATTTCTAAAGCGATAATTAAAATGCATTTCCATTTCATATCTAGGGGATTTTGCAAATCAAAGCATCCTGCATTCATCCTCACACATTTATGCTCTGTTCACTCTTATTTTTACTTCTACCAAACCCTGCCAGGCACCAGATGCACATTAAATGTATTAAAATGGGTGATTCGCAAATGTCAGCTTTCCTTATCACTAAGAAAAAGTATCATATTTTACCTCACAAGTGTTAAAATAACATCTTAACCTCTAAACATCTCTCCTCAAGATCTTTTGTACTTTTATGGAAGATTAATCTAAAATGTTTCCTACTGAGGGACATTTTTTTAGGGGAAAAATTCATTGATAAACCCATTTTACTTTTTGTTTAGACATCTTGTGTTGAAAACAAGTTATTTAGACAATATTTATGAAAACCTGCTTAGTTTCTCAGAGTTGGAAGAAGGTGAAGAGGGCCACCTTCAAAGATGAAAAAGACACATATTTTGTAGTCTAATGTTTTATGCTGACACATGTCAGCCTGAGTCGTTTGCTAGCTTTTCAAATACTGCAGACAAATGTTAGATTAAACAGTCCCTAATTAATCCTGGAGCCATTTACATACTGTCACATATACTGTTCAGGCAAAAATATTTCAAAATCAGCTCCAAGTTGTAATCACTCCTGAGGTTTTATAAAAATTGAAGAAATTAACAAGTCATTGTTTTCCTGGAAACATAGGAAATAGGGACTAATATGTGGCCCTGGACTTAGAGACTTCTATCACTCATTCATATATGGTAAGTGTGATATTTGTGTGTGCTAATCATGGATGGCTGGGCATATTTCAGAGATGCACACTCAACTGATTAAATCAAAGAGAATTACGGTAAGACAGTAGTATTCTAAATGAATCCAATGTTGCTCTCCTTTCTTACTCAGGCTCATACCTTGTTGCCATATTCTGTGCTCAGGATTGTTCATGATTAAACATTTTCAGTGCCTAAAACTTGGCATTTGTGTCATGCCTCAAAAACTGAGAATATATTTAAGTCCACTGGAACTTACACCATAATATGGAAAATGGCAAGAAATGAGGTGTCAGAGCTAGTCAAAAGTCAAATCATGGAAATCATTTAAAGCCATGGTGAAATGTTTCACTTTATCTTCAATTGAAAGGTTTAAGTGTGGAGGTAATGTCAGATTTTCATTTTAAAAAAGCCATTCTAGTTTCAATATATAATAGAGATTATCAGAGGGCAAGTTTATTAGCAGGGAGATACGTTAAGTAAATGTGATGATAAGTAAGAGAGTTGGTGTTTGGGTAGTGTAAGAGTATCTTTTGGGAGAAAGGAAGAAAAATTTATTCACTGGTTTTTATCAAGCATTGGATGAATATTTGCTCCTCAGATACATTATAACTGACTCCAAAATATATAATGGGACCTGTAAATTTGTGATAATAGGATGATTTTGATTCTTCCCAGAGAAAGATCATACCAGTTTAATAAGTCATGGAGTTCCTTTCAAGGTAGAAACCAGCCACAATCTTTGAAAAAACCTAAGATGAGAGAGTTAATGAAACATGGTGCAAGCCCCACTGATGCCACTGTCCTTGAGGCCTAATTGACAGTCACAATCCCTCCTCCACTTCCCATTCTAGATTTCCCACTCTTCCCATCAAGCTGTTCTTCAATACCCGCCTAACAGTACATTACAGACCTTTATCCCAAAGAGATAAGTAAAAGTCCCTTATTTACATTGCTGTTGTTGGACCACGGTGGCTGCAATTACCATTTGTCATTATTACTGGGGATAAAATCACAAGGAATCCTGCGGTTTCCAGATATACTCACCCTACTCATCATGTGGTAGCAGTCCAACTTTTTCCATGGAAATCAGGGTTGCTTACTTGCACCAGTATTTATTTTTCTTTCCACTGACTCTTGACATGAAGAGCTCAGAGCGGCCAAGTGAAGTGGTAGCTACTGCTTCAAGTTCAGTAGAACTCTCATTGTGTCCCTCAAAGAAACGGTCCCTTCCTGGAAACTAGGATCTCTAATGTGGCTATTGTCCAGAATAATAAGCATAGATTCTATAAGTAGAACACTTGAAGTGATGATGAGAGGGGCCAGTTATACTTCTGGTTCTTGATATCCAGACCTGTGTGCTTTAACTATTGGAAACATTGCTCCATATTGCAGCCACAGGTACATATTTATACCACATCCTAGAGGACAGCATCCTACCCTCACAAGCTCCTCACCCCAAGTTGGCATATTTGCTAAAGTTTTAACAGTTCATTCAACTGTTTTAGTAGGACAAGTGATCCTGGGTTTTTTGTTATATAGTAGACCTTCTGAGGTACTCATTCTTCTGTTAATGACATTGTGTTATATGGAACTGAGAATGTCCAGAGAATTTTTCCAGAATAATAAAGGTAATTGAAGCCCCGGAGGGCTATACTATGTTAGAGAGTAGGACTATTAACATAAAACTGGGTTGTGGAAAATGGCGGAATAGGAGTGCCCTCCTGGCTCTCTGCTCTCAGAGTCGGAGGTGAAATAGGCAGACCACTGCACGCATGTGAACTCCACTTCCACAGGACCAGCTCTGCGGACCTACAGAGAAACAGCGTGGGACACAGGACCTCAGTGGAAAACAGAGGTGAATCGGGAAAGTTCTTGCAAAGTAGAGAGACTGACGGGTGCCTTAGAGAGGGAACCTGGTTCCTGCTCCGGCCACCTGGCCGGCATCTGTGCCAGGGCGTTTTGATTCCCTAGAGAGACCACCCTTCCCCCACGGTGCCCCACACCCTGGCAAGCAGGGAAGTGGCTGAAGTCTGCGGGCAACAGTGGTGTAGGCAGACGCGCTGTGCAGAGAAAAAACTGGAGCGGGAAAAATTTTGAACTCTCCGGTGTGCTCCTCTATTTGGGGAGGGCCCTAGCCGAGCGGGGGCTCCCCACTGCCACAGGAGTGAGTGCGGAGAGTACTTTTACCCTGCCCTGGGAACTCGCTGAGGTTTTGGCAGACTCTGGATAGACCTAACGTCCCTGCTATCCTGCACTTGAACAGTGGGGTTTCAGTGAATTGGGATGCTGCTGCTGCTGCGGGCGAGCCTTGGGAGGCTGTGCTACATGGGGACTCAGAGTGCAGACACTGGATGGCGGATGGGAAGTTTCTCCCTAGCCTGGAAGCACTGCAGGCTGTCCTGACAGTGACCACAGCCCCCCTTCCGGTCCCAAACCTGTCAAGCAGGTCCAGCATTTGTATTTGAAAGAGGTTGGGAAAAGAAGGAGGGAAAAAAAAAATCTACAAGGTCCAGCATTTGAAAGGTTTGGGGTAAGAAGGGAAAAAAAAAAAAAAGAAAAAAAGTCAGAGTCTTTCAGGCAGCTCCCATTCAGCTCCCCTTCGGCATTTGAAGGGAAGTTTAGGGAAATGTGGTGACAGCCAGCCACAGCTGACATGCCAGGCTGGTCTTGGGTCCTTGCCCTCCCTACCCAGCTGTTTTCCTTCTGAGCCAGGAGAGTAGAACCAGCTTATCAGGGAGGAGTTGCAAGGGAGATTGCCTATTCACTTGCGTCCTGGCCAGACAGCACCACCCACACTCTCCTGTGACTGGGGCCTGGTGCTTCTTGCAGAAGGAACTGACTACACCCCTAGGCGGAGGTGAAAAGGAGGCCATTCATCCTGTAACCTGATCGACAGACTGTCACCTTCACTTCCAGTCCTCTTCCCTGCTAGAGGCTGAAAGAAGATAGAAGCAGCCTTTCAGATTGTGGTTCATAATCCAGTCCCAGCAACTCCGACCCTTGACAAAGAACCCAGATGAGAAAGAACCAGCGAAAGATCACAGAAAACATGAAGAATCAGACAGAAAAATCGTCTCCAAAAATAAACTCTCTATTATCACCAACTGATAGCAACCTACTTGATACAATTAATCTGACAGAGAAAGATTACTTGATACCAACCTACTTGATACGATTACCAACTGATAGCAACCTACTTGATACGATTAATCTGACAGAGTTCCAAATATGGATGG